>CABFVZ010001433.1:171374-200117 GCA_902151445.1 Timema monikensis
TCTCCATCACCCTTCCCCCCTCTATCCACAAAAGAAAAACTACCATTCCTAAGCTTGGCCTGGTGTGAGTATTCTGCAGATCCCACTTGTTTATCTTGTGACCCTTGTGTTTAAGAAAAAATGAGTAAACTTGGAGGAAAAACCTCTTTTAAAGATGATTGGTTGGACAGTACAGTGTTTAAAGATTGGCTGTGGCTACAAAAAGGGGATTGTGATAAAAGTAGAGGCCATTGTTCTTTGTGTAAAACTAACTTTGATATAAGTAACATGGGAATATCTTCAATTCATTTCATGCCAAGGGAAAGAAGCTTGTTGACAGAGTGAGAGCTACTAGTGGGAGCAAAAAAATATTTGACTTGGTCCCTGGCCAAAAATGAAGTGCCATCTGTAGGCCTACATGAAGATGTACAAAGATGATGGCTTGATCTTAAAAAAATGCTTAAAGTTTTCATGGATGGACCAAATGTAAACCTCAAATTTTTAAGTGATCTCAAAAGTTCACCACAAGATCCTGAGTTACTGGAATTTGGAACATGATCTTTATACATTGTTCCAGGAAAATATTTCCCAACAAGACATGCAGACTATCAAAGAATAACAGGATCATTCTATTAGATGGGTCGAAAACTCAAGGGGGTTAGAGAGAGCAATGTCAATGCTGCCATATTTAAAACAGTATTTTTTATTCTAACAAGCACTCTCCAAACTCTGATAATTTTCAAACATTAAGCAATTTTGTGAAGGATGAACTTCTGACATCAAAGTTGGGATTCGTCCTGTCAGTTTCACTTGTGTTGGAGACATTTTTCACCACCGAATATCAGAGCAATCAACCTTTATTGCCATTTACGTTTGCAGATCTAAATAAACTACTTGAGCACTTGATGAACATAATTGTTCTAAAATGTGATGTAATGAATTCAGCAAATACTTCCCAAAAATTGTTAGCCGTTGATTTAAAGAAACAATCCAACATTAAATCCCTCCCTACTGTAGTTATTGGGTTCGCAGCATCAGTAGCTTTGAAAATAATTAAATACATCAAGATACTTCAGTCCAGAGGAGATTGTCAAAATTCCTAGTTGATCTTTGCAACAAACTTTTACATAAGTGTCCTCTCTCCTACAAAATTGTCAAGCGTGCTAGTTGTCTCTCTCCTTCAGTCATGCTCAATCCATCTGTTAGGACCTGTAGGGTAACTTCTGCATTCAGAAGTCCTACTAGACAAGAAACAACTATCTAGCGTTCAAGCTGATGTTATAAAAATATACTACTTGGATTTTGTATCAAAGCAAGAAGTTATTGACTACCTTAAACAATTCACTTCAGGTGGTGACCAGCTTGATAAGTTCTTTATGGATATTTTTTCTCAAGTAAATGCATCCCAGGAACTACAATATTTCACTTTTAAAAATAATCTTGTTCTCTTCCATAGCAATGCAGCCGTTGAGCGAAGTTTTTCTGTGAATAAAGAATGTCTGGTTGAAAACATACATGAGGACAACCTTATTGCTCAACGTGTAACTTATGATGCAGTCACTGCAGCCGGGGGACTTCTAAATATGACAATTTCAACAAAGATGATCCATGCTGTGTGGAATGCATCAGGAATAAGGAAAGAATTGCTTGAAAAGATGAAAAGGATTGAAGTAGATTTAAGTCAAAAAAGTAAAAACAGCATCTGAAGAAATAAGAAAATTAGAAGTGAAAAGAACAGTTTTGCAGAAAGCAAAGGAAGAGGCAGAAGTGTTAGAACATGAAATGCAAAAATTTAAAAAGTTTTGTGGTTGAATTAATTTTAACTTTTGTCTACATTCTAAAAAGAATTTGTTTTTGGGTTTTGTCATCTTCATTTGTAATAATGTAAGGTAAATGCAATTATCTTTTATTTCCAAGTGATTTTTATCAACATAATATTTGTTGGTTTTTCATTGAAGATTCTGTTATCTTTATTATTATATATTTATTAAACAAATTCATCATTAAAAATATAACTTGTGGAACGAATCGACTGTCAAGGGGTGGTGGGGATAATACTTAGTTTTTGTGGTAGAGTAAACTCCCTGGCTGTAATCATTCTTTGAAGGCTCTCCACCAAGGCTGGTTACTTGTCCCTCTACAGTTCTATGAATGAGTTGAAATGACCTACCAATTTTGCCAGAAGAGGTATTTTGCCATATCTTCCAGGGTTCTTTTACATGCCACATGGAACTGACGGCTTTACTTCCCCTCCGGAGGATGTTGAGCTATGATTTTTTCTCACTCAAGAATTATTATTATTATTATTAGCACCGCATCTTACTACCCGTTCGGGTTATACGCACTTACGCTAATGTGTAATGGTAGGGTGATTGTAAGAGGTGAAGGAAGGGTTTGGTAATCAGATAAATCTGTGCCGGGACCGGGGATTGAACCCCGGACCCCCAGCACGGAAGTCCGACACCCTACCCCTAGACCACCAGGTCACCTCCTCGCTCAAGAAAAAGCCCTCGGCCTCAGTTGGGTTTAAACCCACAAACATCGGGTCCTCAGGCGAGCACTTTACCCCATGACCACAGAGGTTGGCGGTGGTATAGGTCATTAAAAAAATGTAATATGTGTGTGTGTGCGCACACGCGAGGATTTTTTCCTTCATTTCTGATTTTGTGTGCATTAAATGGTAAATTAATGATCTGGGATTTGGTTGTTAGGTTTTTCTTATCATTATTTTGGTTTCAACCACAAGAAGCTATTTAACTATTTTAATACCTTTAAAGGGAATGCCAGGCCTCCACCGTGGTTCGGATTCCACGTTAAACTGTAGGTCCTTCATTTCATCTCACAATCACCCTACCATTAATACATTAGCGTAAGTGTGTGTAACCCGAACGGGTAGTAAGACGCGGTGCTAATAATAATAATAATAATAATACCTTTAAAAAACCTCAAACTTAGCACCTACTTAAAAAAATTATTATGATTTGAGTTTTGAATCCATGAATATTCCTTGTAGGTTCTAGGGTCCCATCCTTTGTATATACTAGAATATATGAGTCAATACATTTGATTCTTGATGTAAAAATGTTTTACTATTAAAGACCTAGGCTTACCCTAACTTTCTATCATTTTATGATTTTGAAATAGGGATTGTTTGTCTCTGAGAACCTTTCATATATACTGGATTTCTTTAAAAAATATATATACTGGAAATATACTGTAATTTCAAAACAAAGTCAGGTAGATAGACAACCTGGTAGTATTTTTCAGATATCAACAGATATTTTAGATAAGGTCCCCAACAATGTTAAGCATAGAACAAAAGCGTATTATTTAAGCGAGAATAAGATGGCATAAAAAAAATCTCGCTGCTTATTAGCTAGAATATCAGAGATATGATAACGCTAGGACCAAAGATCGCATTAAAGTGTGGTTTTTTGCAACCTTCATTCGACAGCAGTAAAATAGAGATCATTGAAATAGTTTTTAATTTTAAAATAACTGTTTTTTAACATTGTTATAATTTAAAGTATGATAAAATGATTTCACTTTTCTCAACTCCACTGTTTTCAATGAAGATTACATTACCTCACTTGGATTCACAGTTTGGTTTGATTTGTATTATATACACACTATGCTATAGGGCTATATGTTGGGTGAGATGGGCTCTTAAAACAATACCTTCTGGAAATACTTTATTTCTTTTTATTGAAACTGTCCATCATGAACAGATATACCAAAAAAAACTGGTTAAGAGTCCCTTTTAACTAATAATATATAAATACCCTGATTTTGGTTGGAAGAATAGTTTAGAAAATTTAAACATATTTCTTTGCATCCAACATTGATAACATTTTACTATATTATTTGTGTAATTTTGAAGGTATTGATAATATTTACATTTACATCCATTACTTTTTCCAGCCTCTGACCTAGGTTAGTTTTTTTGTTCAATCCACATATTTTCCACTATTGTCTTGGTAGGTCTGTCGTAGCTTCATATGCCTTATAAATAATCTCTATCAAGACTAGGACAAGCACAACATCCAGTCCCCAGTCTTCAATTTTTCAATGTGAAAGGCTACCCCCATATTTTCTTCAATGATAAATTTTCAGCCATGCTTGAAATCGAACCCAGAACACTTAACTCAGTAGGCAGTCACACTACCGGCCGGTCTGAGCAGGGTTGCCAATTCAGCGACTTTGTCACTAGACCTCGCAACTTTTACGGGTCTGAAACAACTAATTTTTATTTTTAGTGTCTAATGACTAATCTGGTGACTGGCAACTTTCCTTAATTTTCTTTCAAGTCCATGTTCATTATTTTAAAATTTAGTCCTGAATAATTTTGACTTTTGATTTACTGTACTGCAAGAGCACATAATGCATTGCTTTGATCTACAAAAGAGCTCTAAACTATCTATTTGTCATTCACAAATCACAATGACATCGTTCCGAATCCGGGGATCACCTCAGTCCACTGAAATTAATGTATGCATTTTTGGTTTGGTGACATCTGAAGTCTCTTAATTTTTTGTTTAGCGACAATCTAGTGACTTGTAATACTAATCTAACCACACCCCTTAAATGGTCGTTGGCAACACTGGAGTTAAGGTGTCAAGACATATGTATTGATAATATCTATTAACAGTGACAGCTGCAGATAACATGACTTGATTAATGAATATATTAAAACTATAATAACTAATATATTATATTTGGAAGAAGGTATAGGAAAGGTGGATAGAAACATATAAAAGGGGGACAAACACAATATGGCCTTTACAATGAAAAGAAGAACACAGTTCACACTTTACACTGCTGCCAATGGACAAAGAGGTCATGGTTGCCTCTTAAAGAAAATTGATTGTCACCGCCCAATCCCCCAACCTAGGTTTCATTCTATCGGAACTCATCAGGGAGGAGCGTGAAACGCGCAACGCAACTTCCTAAAAGAGAAAACCAAAAAACAAAAGGGGAGAAAAAGGAAAATGGTAAAGAATGATAGGACACATAGATAGATATTTTGTTTTTTAGAACTGCGTCTTTATACCCATTCATGTTATATGCTTGTGTACTAATTACACAAATGAATTAAGGATGAAGATGGTTGAATCTAGAGGAAGTGTACCAGCATTTGTTTAGAGAGAGAGAATAGGAAACTATTTAAGAAATACCACCCTCTGAACATACGACCTTGATTGAACCATAATCTTCCCATCATCTGCAGTCTAGTTTATTGCTAGAGTAGCGCCTTGGACCATGCGGCCACCAAAGTGAGCCAATAGATACTGTTCTTCCTACCAAAATCTAACTATATTTTAAAAGAATATTTAACTACTGAGGAGTTCAAGCATTACATATATTTATGTATTTAAATTTCTTACTGGGACGCACACATTCCTAATTTTATGGGAAAGTAGTAGAAAAAAAAAATTAAAGAAATTTTCTGTTACATAAGGCATGAACTCACCTACTAGCTTCAAATTTAATTAGAATCTTATTATGATTATGCCATTGTATTCAGATATGTTTGTTTTTGTTTAATTGTTTATTGAACTGATTTTAAAAGACTTAACTCATTTCAATTTTATCCTATTATTGGATTTTACATTATTGAGATATCTAGCTATTTTACCCCCATTTTTGTGGAAACTTAAATCACCCTTAATTTCATATTTCAAATTATAGAATGCTTTTCAACAACTTATCCATGACATTCTTATAATATTCTTTGTAGGGTTTCATTTTTTAGTGTGTGCTTTAATTCAAATATTTCCCCTTGTAAATAGAATATATATTTTTTTTATTTATGTATTACATTTTTTTAATCGGAAGATTATTAAAAATTAGTTAAGGTTAATTTTACTGCATAACAAACCACAAACTATAATGGGTAAAGACGGGTACCAAAACTTTATTTTCAGATGGGAAATAAAATATATCTATACTTAATATATTTTTGTTTCAAATTCCAGAATTTAAAATTAACTGACCAAATCACTACAAACCTGGAATAAGAGTGACCTTGCCTTTATTTTCAACAGGAGGTCCAATTTAAAAGCAGCTTGGCAACACTAAATCATACATAACCACAATATATTGGACTGATAGTAATATTTATTAGAGATGTGCAATAACAATTTTTTAAATTCGAGATAAGAATATAAAAATGTATCAAGATACGAGACGATAAAACGTCCTTTGAAAGTACACAAATGTAAATTATGTTTATTAAAGTAAATAAATAGTTTATCGAGTTTCCTTTCAACATTTGAGCTGGCTTAGATTATCTTATAGTTCTTTCAAACATTCGAAATATAACTCATTGGTAAGTAGTTACAATGAACACCATTTATAATTTGTAGTGTAACAACTTATATGGTCAAAGTTTGATATTGAAAAACTATATTTATAACCAAAACATTTCTTATTTTAAGTTTAGAAATGAGATTTTTTTTATTGAATTTTCGAGATATTTTCGAGTCTTGCATGTCCCTAATATTTATCTCTGAATAGTTTTAAATAAGGCAGGAAAACATTTATAATGCAAAGTGATGACAAAGTGACTTTTAAAAACTAAATTACTTGCGTAGCATATGTTAAACCTACAAAGATATGATCAAGAAAATTTGTAAATTTAATTTTTTGGAAAAGAATTTATTGTTTGTACTCTATAGTGCAATCCCAAAAGGAGAACTACTAACATACTGTATTTTGGTGTTAAACAGCACTTTTCTTGGTTGTTTTACTAAATATGTGGTGGAGAACAACACCCAAGTTTTTTTTAAACTAACTTTTCTATGATACTTTGGGTCAGCTGAGAAAAAACTTGGTAGCATCACTTTTGGTGAAAGGTTTATTAAAATACAGGCCAAGTTGAGGAAATGTTTAAGGGCATGGAAATGTTGACTTATTTATTCAGGTTCATTCAAATATATTGCGTACAAGCAGTTATTTAAATTAACACCATGGATTTTTAATAATTATTTATCATTATTATGTTGGTTTTTAACCAGTACTATCCTATATTCACACCAAAAGGCCTAGGCAATATTTGTGCCAATAATACAGGCTTGTGAAGTACCTAAGCTGTATCGCTCCCAAACATAAACAGAAAATTTGTGTGTGAAATTTTTTTATTATTTAAATTTTTAACATTAATAAGCTTAAAGATTAACATGATAACCTCTATACAATTATAATACTAGATACATCTTGTATTGGCACAATAAAAAACAGGCTTTACCCATTTAATTAAAATTTAGATCACTCTGAAAGTAAAAATGTTTTTTTTAACCATCACAGTTTTCTTCTGCAGTTTAAGCTGTTCATTTTTTATTTAATTCTTTAACTGAGAGTTTAAAATATGTGAAGCTACTATTTCTTGAAAGCCACCACCCCGGATAACACCCAACCTCTCTGGGTAAAACAGGTCGAACGAGGTGTTGCTTAGTACTATATTTTTCTGTATTCTCCTTTAGAAAACCATTGAATTAAGACCAGTGAAACTGTTTTTTCATAGTTTGAAAAAAGTTAAATTAAATGAGAAATGTATTTCACAGATACTTATTTTGCTGTTGGGAAATAAAGGATGAAAAACTGTGCTTCAATATGTTTTTCTGGTTGAAGCCTAATATTGTACCTAAAATCCTGGTCAATCAGCCATGAGATCGTTACTAAAAACTTTGCCAACTATTATTGATAGAATCATCATCAACTGTTTCCAGCCTGTTGCCGGGTCAGTCTTATAAAATGCCCCCATCTTCATCTATCATTTCACCATTGGTCCTTATTCAATAGCTTCTATTCTTCTCCTCCCAATTGCACACATTCTGTTAGACACTCCTCCACTCTATTTGGTACACTGTCTTTTTCCATCCTCATTACATGTCCAAACCATCTCAGCCTTGCTTCCTTTACTATCTCATTTATTATTTGTACCCCTACTCTTTCCCGGATAACTTCAGTCACTATCCTGTTTCTCCTCGTCTCAGCTAACATGCTTTTCACAAACTCCACCTTTCTTGTCTCACATGTAATGTTCATGTTTATGCTGCATATGTGACTCGGGTACAAGGTATTCCCTTTACAGCAGTTACTTACACTCCAGAGGAACTTCTCTGCTCCATAGCAGGTCTCTTACACACCTATAGAAAAACTATCCCTACTGCCCTCTTATTAGATCCACTCTACTTCCATCCTTCGCCTCAATCTTGCTTCCAAGATATTTTACACTCTGTACCTTTCTCAGCTTTACTCCATCTAACTTTATACCTTTATTAGACATTATCCTCTTCCTGTTCATTACCATCACTTCTTGCTTCGCTGTGATAAATTTCATTCCACACTTTCTCACCTCATTCCACTCCTGTAGGTTTTCCTGTACTTCTCTTCCTTCTCTCTCTCCCCCCCCCCTCCCACCCTTATGCCATCAAGTCATCAGCAAACATTATGGCTTTCATTCATTCCTCCTTTTCTTGCCACTTTATTCGTGGCCAGTTCCTTTATCTTTACAAAGAGTAGTGGTTAGAGAGCACCCTGCTGGAACCACTCGGTCCATCCCTTCATCTTCACAACTCATGCTATCTTCATACATACATACTCTTTACTCTAATTACTGTTAGAGAAAGATTGCCACGGGTCAAGTGAACTGAATAAACAAGATAACAGAATAAAACATAAATTAGTCTTGTATCCACACTATCACATGTTTGCTCTGTGTCCATAAATACCATTACCAAGTCCTACCCAAATTCATATCGTCTTTCCATCAACTGTCATATAGTGAAGATCAAGTATATTGAAGACTGGTTCCTTTTTCTGCCTTCCTTCCATTTTCTTTATCATTCTCTTTTCCAATATCTTCTCATATATGCTTGTACAGTGTCACATCAACGTTATTCCCGCATAATTTGTACAACTCTTTCGGTCTCCTTTCTTAAGAATCTGTACTATAATTACCATCTTCCAATGTTGATGGAATGCACTGAATAAACTCTTAGAATTGAAATATTGTTTAAAGTAAATTGGAAAGCCATCACACTTAATTGAGGGATGCTGGAATAGGAATTGTTTATATAAAAAACATTTTAAACACAATATTTCATTGTCATAGGCAGCTTCTTCATTTTCAGAGTACAAATAAATTATTAGTTCACACAATGAATCTGAAGAAATTGGCTGTGTCAACAAAAGCTAGTTATTAAAATCTACTTTTACATCTTTTGTTTATTAAGTTTAATATCAACTATTTTTCTCTAGGCTTCATTCTCATTTTAAAATTACCAGATTTCGGGGAGTTACAGGGTGGGAGGGAGGGGGGGGGGCTGCTGCTCATATGGCGTTGACTTTATAATTCACCTTGTCTAAAATAAAATATTAAACCCCCATTAATATGAAATTACATTGTCAAAGATATATTATGTATACAAAAAACCTAAAGCTAGGGATTTGTGAAAATTAACATTTTTGAGCCAAACTTTAAATTTATACTTGGTCTTGCTCAGCAATTTCGAGCTGCTCGTAGAAGGACAATTTTATATACTTTGAGTGACTCAGTGTTTACTCTTCTTTCTACTTGTCTGGATGTTGTTTGTAAAATGTTCTGATGGGCAGGTTAGTAATAAAACATTTGGCTACTGAAATATTGTCCTGGTTGGTGAGTGGAGTATAGTATACAACAGAGATAAAGAAGGAAATAGAAATTGATATCTTTATGGGGTTGATATAACACCTACAGTTCAGGACACAACTGCTAATACAGCTTAGTTCACATTGTACTAAATACATCTTAAAATTACGTCTTTGATTTCTTTCTATGATAGTAGTCTTTGGGATAGCCTCAATATTGAAAGTTTTCTCCCTCTTGTGACTATCCGTCTACCATACCCCCAACGCTAGTGCTGGAAGACACTAGGTTACCTTGGTTGTAGTGCATTACCTTTAGTTGTCCTCAGCTAGCTTTCTAGAGGGGTGAGACTTCTTTCTCTGTACTTTGGTCAGTTGGTAGAGCCAAGTAGACTGTCCTGGATCTTTTAGGATTGCTAGTCATGCTATCTGCAATGAACTGAACAAAAGTAAAGGGTTGGCCCTGTCACTATCACATGCCCTACCACAGTGGTACTGGGCCAACAGGAAAAAGAAAAGAGGGAAGGAGGGGTAACACTACCCCTAATTTTAGCATGACTAGCTTCTTGAACCAGCACTTCCACACATCCACCTCTTATTCAGAGTCAAAATTATAACATAATATCCGGCACATTATACAAACCCAAATACTGATGCAGACTGTCCACAATTTTGCGCAATTGAACAAGTCGCCACTGACAGATAACATTGTACTTATATTAACACTTGTCTAAACATGAACACTGAGCATAATTCACTGTATAACAATAGAAATCTAAACACACTAGAAGCTAAATATGCTGCGTCAGAGAAATGACCATTAGCATTCTCAGCCACCTTTCCCACACCAGACTGGACAAGAGGTTTGAGGGGTAGGGGGGTTAGCAAATGTCCGTTGAACGACCACAACCTAGAACCAAACTTTGTGAAATTCCTAACAGATGGCAGCACCTAGGCCCAGAAATAGTGAAACTTTTAACTGCCACTTTTCCAAGCGACAAACAATGCAAGCATAAAAGTCCTTTTAAATGTCATCACCAATAAAATAGATCCACTCCAGATGAGAAGGGAATGGATAAATTGTTTATGGCTAAATATTCCCACCCAACCCTATTTTCATGGATATTGGTTTAAAACTATCAAATTGAGTCCTAAACAGGGTATGGATTTCGCTAACATGTCATTTTTCTTTTTTTTCTGGTGCATCACAACAGACAATGCTCATGTGTAACATACATTCTGTTCATGATCTCTTGATTGTGGAATCTTTTTTGTATAGCTTATTGTTTTGTTATTTTGAATCTTTAGTTCATATTATCTTGGTTTTCATCCTCTTGGGGTAATTTTAATTCACTTTACAGTCATTTTAATTCTCCCTGGGTCATTTATAGGCACTTTTGAATTGTTATTTTTATTATGTTTAATAAGTACTTATTTTTTAATACTATTCATATTACATAAATGCGTAAACACTTTAACATACAAATTGTAATCTCACGGTTGCCCACATGAAAAGATAATGCAAACAATGAAATTTATATCCTTTTTACTTGATTGTTGTAAAATACACATTGCTGGCAAGACAGTGAACTAAGCTGGAGAGGGTTGCATTGGGATGTATTTGTAAATCAATTTTATATTCAGTAGGCTGCAAGAGTTTAGTTATAAAGGCATTTCAATGTTTTTGTTCCACTAATTGTAAAGTATGTGTTTGATTTATTCGCACACATTCATTACAAGTTCTTATTTACATAGATAATCGTTTGTAAATTATCACATATTTATTTCCAAATTACTCTTAATTATTTTTCCATAAGTAATATTTTATTATTCTTTTCATTTTAAATATTAGTAATATTATACTTTCAAAGCTTATTTAAGTCATAATAAATAATTAACTTTAATTTATATTGTTAAGTTTTAATTTTATTATATATTTATTGAATTTAAACTTGACTCTGTACTGGTTAGCTTTTTGATTAGCTAGCTCAAGCTCGACTCTAAATGACAAAACTTGAGTTTGCAAACCTCTTGCTAAAGCCTAGTGGCCACTGATTGAATGTTGTCTTCTTTTATTAAAACATCAAATTATATTAATTTTGAAACTGATTTAAGTATAATCTGTAAAATATATATTTTTAATCTAACACATCCATGTGTAAAAATATCTCAAATATAACTAAAACACATTTCAAAAATGGACTTTCAAATGTAGTAATATGTAAATGCTTTAATTTGTACATCATATGTACATATTATATTATATGGGATAAAGTGTTTATAATTTTTTCCCTTACAGTTGATTTTCGAATAATGTGTTTGTGAATATGTACTTTCCATATTCTAGAAAAATGTATTGTGAAATGTAGGGTGATTAGTTTTTTGTTTTTTTACTATATCTATATGATCAGTAAACCTTAAAATAATTGTTTTGTTTTTTTTATTCCAGATTTATTTATTATAACTGACTGAACTTAGTTTTCAGTTAAAAAGAAACCGGTACTGGTATAGTTTCTTCCAAAGGATCTAGTAATTTTGTAATAGTTTTTATTGTGTTAAAATTTGAACATTGAATGTGTTAGTGAATGACATTTATTGATAATTAATAAATCTATTAGGTATATTAAGATGAACTTATCTAAGGTGTGTGTACACAGATATTTTTCAAACAAAAATACCAAATTAGTTTATTTTTCAAAACGCTATATATAATGTCATTAATAAATTCAAGTTGCGAGAAATTTGGTAATTTTAAGAACTTAATCTTTTACTGGTGAACCGTTGCTTTTTTAATTATATTGAATTAGATGCATCATTAAAGACAAAACTTATATTTGATTATTAGAGTATTTATTTTGTTTAAGGATAATCTTTCCCCAAATTTTAGATGTGTGTGTTATATATATAGGAAGTACATCAAAGTATAAGATAAAGAACAAACAAAAATGGCTTTCATTTACATTGAAAGGAAAGGACATAGTTCAAATTATGCTTTCTGCCACTGGATGAGCTGCCACTTACATTTTTCTTTTATGCTTTCTACATAAAGGTGAATTTTGTACTTAAATAAGTACTGAAATGAGTAAAAGTTTACTGGAACCATGTGAACAAACAATTATCTCGACAACTAATGACAAAACTAGTATTAAACATGCATTTGTGCTAACGCTGAATATAGCTCAGGTCTTATTTTTCAATGGTGTTTTAAGTGAAAACTCTTGAACATACAATGGATACTAGTGTTCTTATATTAGGGCTTTGTCACTGTTTTTTCCTTGAAGATTGCCATCATATTTTCAATATGAAAAAATCTCTTCTGTGAATGGGACATACAAGCTGGCCACTATTACTTTGTGTATCAGCAGTATTACCTACTTGAGTAATCTCAACAACAAAAATAAATATAGACTCGCCTCGGTGGCGTAGTTAGCTAACTCGCTGATTTCCTGTTGAACTAGACTGCCGAGGACAGGGAGATTGAGGTTTGAATCTCGCTTGGGTGAACTGGGGGAGGGGGTTCCTAAATGGCTTTTCACTCTCCCTCTATGCAAATTCAGGTTCATTTCATCTAAATTCAACCTTCTCAATTCCTAACCCATTATCGTAATTAGTACATAAGTGTATAACCCGAATAGGTAGTAAGACGTGATACTAAATAATAAAATATATATATATCAGATTGGCAGCATTGCTAAGTGGGAACTGTGTAAATCTTTTTATTTTTTAAAGCCATGTTTGTCCTGATTATTTCTATTGTGCTTTACTTTAGCATGTTTCATGTTTATTTTATGTAGGGAAATTCAAAAGTTTAAAAATATAAAATAAATTTTCCACACACACCTAAGATAATTTCTTCTAAATTAATATTGATAGTATATATAAAAAATATTTATATAAAAATTTATTACTTTATGCGAGATGAAAGTGATGTTAACTAAATTCACTTCAAAAAATAGTATTTATATTGTATAACACCCATATGCCAAAAGGAATATAATTTATACTTTATTCATAAGAACAAAATTACCTAATAGACGTATATATAGAGTAAGATACTAGTTATGTAGGACTGCATGGTTTTTAAAAAAAAATTATTATAACTATTTTTAAGGGGGGCTGTGTAAAACTTGTAAATCACTTATTTTTTTATTGTTTACCTGTGAAACATTTAATATTTGCAGACAATTCTTTTATTAATTTGATTGTTTCATAACAAAACTAATGATGACACTTGACCAAATGTTCTATCATAGCAAGAGAGAATATTAAGAGATAACTTAACTAATGTCCACTCATCTCTATATGAAACAAATAAAATATTACTAATTGAAATATACCAGGAAATTGTAGGACCAAAGGCTTACATTTATAACACAATAGTGTTCCATTTTAATCTGCTAGAGAAGGGGTCTGATGCTCCCAAAGAATTACTGTGATTTGTGGTGTTTTAAACGCATACGTAAATATCTTTAATTCCCAGTAAGTGTAGGCTTTTCACTTTGCTTTTATATGTTTTCTTTTATCTAGATGAGCCTGACTGCCTGAGATTATTGAATTGTTGTGCTCGGGGTACCACTGAGGAGGTGGCTTAAATTCCATTGGGGGTAAATGCAATAACGGGTGGTACCAGTTATTTTGATTTCACTAAATTTCAGTTTCTGAAACTAATTAACTCACTTAAGTTGTTAATGGGTATGTTTTTTTTGTTTTGTTTTTTTAACTCTGCGTAGACATTTTATTCATATGCAGGGTGACCTGGTGGTCTAGGGGTAAGGTGTCAGACTTCTATGCTGGCGGCCGGGGTTCAATCCTCGGTCCCGGCACAGATTTATCTGATTACCAAACCCTTCCTTCACCTCTGACAAGTTATCTTGTGAATGTGGGGAATGCCAGGCCTCCACCCTGGTTCGGATTCCACATTAAACTGTAGGTCCTTCATTTCATCTCATAATCACCCTACCATTACACATTAGCGTAAGAGCGTATAACCCGAACGGGTAGTAAGACGCGGTGCTAATAATAATAATATTCATATGCATATTCTTCACTCCTAAGAAAGGTAATTTTGTTTTAACTTAGATTTTTGTTGTTTTGCATAGGTTTCATTTCTATAAAGCATTGAATCCACTTTTGATCAAACTCATATGACCTATTGAGTCCACTTTTATCAAAATGCACATAATTTTTGGTTTATCTCTGACTAGAATGAGAACCTAGATAATTCTGGTGATAGAGCAAATGATCTCTAAAGTCAAAGGGCTGGTATTCAAATCCCTGTCTGGATGTGATATTTCTGAATTTGTATAGCTATACTTTTTTTCAATAAAATTAACTAATACCCTATTTAATAAAATTAAATACTGCAATAATTGTAGCGTTTGTGAATTACAACAGTCTACTATACGTTTGGTGCAGAAGGCGCTCATTAAAAGTTTATTTTTATCCTTGCTTTTCATTGGTCTTGACCTATATATTTTCATATCTTAGAAATGTATTATTAGAATACTAATTTTAACCCAAATAAAAGCTTTAAGCATTTTAATTGTTCAAGGCCCTTGTGCATCCATCTGGAATGACTTTTCCTAAGCTCTAGAGTGAGATGGCTGGCACCCTCATTAATCCAATATTTTTCTAGTGAAATGCTTAAACTAACTACCGCACAAAATAGTATTCACTTGTAAATTTGAGCTAAAGTTTGTATTTGGGATTATAGAACTTTTAAATACTATGTTAAGTCTACAGAATAAAATATTTTTACTAAATATAACAACAGCCCTCGAAAAAAATGTCGTAAATTAAAAAAAAAGTATCACCTCATTTCCAGCTATTATTTTTCAACTTCTCTATGAAAAATTACTGTATTAGTATATAATTTTCTTTTGTCTCAAAGCAGACAAATTCTAAAAACAATCTCAACTCTTTAGTAGCTAAATAAATTGTTAAAATAACATTTGAAACTTGAGGATTTAAAAAAAAAATCTAAATTTGGAAGAATTATTATTATTAGCACCGCGTCTTACTACCCGTTCGGGTTATACGCACTTACGCTAGTGTGTAATGGTAGGGTGATTGTGAGATTAAATGAAGGACCTACAGTTTAACGTGGAATCCGAACCACGGTGGTGGCCTGGCATTCCACACATTCACAAGATGTTAAATTTGGAAGAAAAAAGAAGTTTAGAATCTGAATTCTTTTGGCGTGATTATGAAGCTTAATATTGTTTAGCCCAACATAATTATAAGACAAACCTAATAAGCTGTTATTTTACCACTTAATTAGATGGAAATTAAAACATCCAAAATAGTTTAGCATTTAGTTAAAATCTATATTGTTTACATAAACAAAATCAGAATTAGACCAGAATGAATTATATCAATTTGGAAATTTAACCTCTTACAATTATCATAGTTTTTAAAATTGTTGATATTTTTAAGGTTTTAAAATCATTGCTACCATTTTTGTTGGAATAATGGCTGCCTATATTTAAAATGGTTTAAAGTTCAGTTTATATGTATATTATTTTTTTACAGCCATCAGCTTATGAAACACACAGCTAAGCTTGTTCACAAGCTAATAATAATGATTGTTAAAGATAATAATGGTAGAAATACAATTTTATTAATTTTGTCAGTGTCAGTTTGTGGGCTGTTGTCAGGTAAAGCCAGGTGTGCTGTGACTACTAATAAATTGTTTCCTTACCCTCACTATCCATTTGACTAATCACACATACGATAATGCTGTGCAAAAGTGTTTCTGCACTGGCTTTAAAGGTTGGGTTTGAAAATGAATAAAAGTAGACAATCCACCCCGATTTCATTAGGCCTTTCTTCACCCAGCAACAATCCATCTGGGTCTTGTTAAGCTTGACTTCACCCAACAGCAATCCATCTCAGTCTTGTTAAGCTTGACTTCACCCAACAGCAATCCATCTCAGTCTTAGTTAAGCTTGACTTCACCCAACAGCAATCCACCCCGGTCTCGTTAGGCCTGGCTTCACCCAGCAACAATCCATCCGGGTCTTGTTAAGCTTGACTTCACCCAACAGCAATCCACCCTGGTCTCGTTAGATCTGACTTCACCCAGCAACAATCCATCTTGGTCTTGTTAAGCTTGACTTCACCCAACAGCAATCCACCCCGGTCTTGTTAGGCCTGGCTTCACCCAGCAACAATCCACCCCGGTCTCATCAGGCCTTACTTCACTGACCAACAATCCACTTCAGTCTCATTAGGCCTAACTTCATTGAGCAACAATCCACCCAGGTCTCATTAAGCCTAATTTCACCCATCAACAATCCACCCCTATCTCGCTAGGTCTGATTCCACCTAGCAACAATCCACAAGCCATTACTTTTTTTTATAGTGGGGTAGTGATGTTATTTATTTGGGAATTGTAAACACAATTTATTTAATCAGTTATATAGTTGTTGAATTGAAGATAAAATTCTTAAGTTAAAAACTTTGGTAGTATATTATATAATATAAATCAAATAATTTAACTTTTACTTTTGTTAGAAATAATTATCTCTGCTAATAAATTAAATAGTTTATTGATTGGGTTAAGTCTTATAATTTTTACTTGCATGTCGATACTACATTATATGACGCTTCACTGCATATTATTTCGATTGGAGTCTACTTATAAAGTTGTGGGGTACGATGTAGGTCTTTATTTGTCACGGGGATAGAGATGAAAGCTTTTAAAGAAGCAATTAAGCTTATCTTCACTTCTTCGTACTTAAATTTTCTCTTCACTAGTCTTCATTCTACAGTCACACACACAGGATTTTTTATTTTTTTGGACTTGTCCCTTTATCAAAATAAAAAGAGACCCACAAAAACTAACCATGGGGTGTTTAAAATAGTAAAATTTTGTGGTCCTCTCATCCATCATTGCTGGGTTTGGCATTAAATTCTTGTGTGGGATTAAAACACATTGCATAACTTATTTTCTCCTGTGCCTCATCACAAACAAACATCCATACAACACATTTGTTTGTAAACATGTGTGCTTCCTTCCAAAGAAAGCAGGCATAGGGAAACTTTCAAGAATTCTCGTGTATTTAGAAATGTATGTACAAGGGACCTCACTAAGTGATAAGAGGGAGGGGTAGGGGTGGACTGGGACACCGGTTTTATTTGGCCGCCACAACTACCCTAAAATAAAGCTATACATTCAGTTCTAAGTGAATTTTTTTAATAAACTTAAATTAAATGTTCCAGTGAGTTTAAAGTCTGTGTCCAGAATACACCAATTGTGAAGATAGACTATGGCATTAAATGTTAAATCGCCCTGTTTGTTGTTTCTTGGTGTTGTTTATAAACAATTTCTTAAGACAAACTTAAGAACCATTTGTTTACTGAATACCGCAAAATCTACACAAGTAGCAGATTTAGGAGCACTTTAAAAATCCAGAAGTATATTTGCTCCTTAAGTATAAACCGATGTTTTAAGTGCATAAAATCGATAATGTAGCTATAATAATACTAATAATACAAATTTTAATATTTCACCTCCCCACTTCATCTTACACTAAAACATAGCTTCGGGGGTATTTATGAATGTAAATAAGTCATGTGTGTAATCCCGGGCCTCTTGAAACCTGCCATTCCACCCCTGGGAAGGGGGGAGTGCTTGGTATGTTCAAGAACTTTTTTTCACCCCTGAATGGATCTGGCTTATATCTCTGCATCACCTTCTATAATCGGGTCAGTTTTTAATTTATAGACTATAAAAATGGAGGGTATAGGCAGGCATATAGTGATTATAGGATTTACTAATTATTATCTGTCTCCACTTATCACTACCTCTTTGGGCTATATGCATATGAACTAATTACATCAATGTGTTAGGGATGAATGAAGTTGTATCTAGAGTAATTCATGGGGAGGGTGTAATTAAGAGACTGCTTTAACTAAAAACCGGCCTTGGGCACCCGACAGGGGTTCAAAACTTAAATCTCCCTGTCATCGGCAGTATAATCTCTTGTGAGAATGACACCTTTGACCTTAATTGTCTGCCTTCTCTTACATATAATACATTACATATAATGTTATTGAAGCTAAACAAGTATTACTTAGTCTGTTCACCATAGCTTTTTACCTGAATAACAGTTTAAAAATCATATGTTTAGATTTTGGGCTGCCAAAACTTGTAAAAGCTCACTATTTTATTATAAATGATAGGCTTTTTAATCACATGTTATATTTTACATTAAAAATAATGTAAACCTAAGTTTTCTCACACTATTCATTACTTTTAATCATTTCTTTTCATCCAATCCGAAACAATATTCCCAACATAATTAAAAATACTTATTATTTGTTTTGGAATGTTATCTCCGATGTGTAATATAGTGCATACATTAATACTTTTTGATTCAGGCATCATATTTATTTGGAAAAGAGAAAATATTTGTCATTTTTTATATGTATAATAAATTATTTTATCCTATTTCAAAATATTTTTATTCACTGTTTGGGTGCACCGTTGTAAAGAACTTGTTTGCATCATGATCAATCACATGGTTTCAATCTGTCGTTCACCATTTTGAATCTATATTCTTTAGACCTTTTTTGAAAGTGCTGTGAATAATTTTTATTTTTTCAAGAGTAATAAAATGATAAAAAAGCTTTGTGCCCAACCTCAAATAAATATAAATAATATTGGCCTAAACTATTCTGATCAACCATAACATTCATATATTATTATAAATGTTCTCATTACAGCTATCCAAAGTGGTATATGTCAACTGTTGGTGTAGGGATGCAAGGACTATTTTTAGTAACTTTTTGAGCTGTCATCCGAGTAAACTCGAGTGATGTATGTACTCTAGCTATAGCAAATTTTACCTATATAGTTCAGAGCAACTTTCTTTCTCGATTATTTCTTCTTGTGATAAAAATATACAGAATATTACCAAAACAATCCCTAGGCGTTAAATTATTGTAATAATGTTTGCAAGATAGCTCTGCTCTTTTAGTTTGAGTGTTGACATTCATCTTACTAGTTGAGAATACAGATAATGGTTTCATTTAAATTAGTTTAAATGTTTTTCATAATCACTTGAATGTTTTGTACTGACCATAAACATGAGAAACCAAACAAAGAAATTTGTAGATGATCCTTGATAGCTTTTTAATAAATATTCTATATATTCATATAGTTTTGTAGAATGCTCGTCACAAAGTGAGTTTATATTAAAGTTATGCTCTACTTTAAGTATCCCACTTTTAGTAACAAACTAAATAAAAAAAATGACTTAAATATCACTAATACATACAGGTAGTCCTTGACTCATATAATCCACATTTTTTTCATATCATAATTTGACACGCTTAAACAAACCTTTTTGCTGCAATCAAACAAACATTTTGAGTTATCGATGATGTTTTTTTTATCAATCTCATGGTAGCACTGCCTACCAGCTTAGCCGTTAGTGCAGTTTGGGTGGTTATTTGAATATTCTATTGCAGTTTGTTCTTACTCTTTTATAAAAATGAGTGTAAAAATTAAAGTGCTGATACTAGTAAAGAAATTAAGGTCTCTTATACCTAAGAACGTGCATCTAAGCACACCCAACTTAGCTGCCAGCTCGTGCAAGTTATGGGCGTAAAAGGGGAAAGATAAGACCCATTTATGTCAGAAATGTGTACAGTGCATTCGTATTTGAATGATGACTCGAAATTTCCCACAGTGGGGATGGGGGACAAAGCGACAAGTTTCTTGTTAACCCCTTTAGTGGTACAAGTCAATCTGATCGGCTTTGCTTACTAGGTCTAAAAGTGCCACAAACCGATCTGATTGACCCCGCTTACTACCATTAAAAGTGCCAGAGCCGATGAGGTTGACTCTCCAGATTTGAGCTAGTTCTCGCTTTATCTGTTAGATAGTGTAGTAGTGTCATATATCACTGGAAAAAGAGCCTTTCCCTCTATAATTTTATACAAGGTTGACATCAAATATCAACCGTAAATAGTTGTAGGAACTGGGAGCTTAGTACATTTACAATGGGTCGGTCACACACTCAATGGGGCTAAGTGCAATGCCGTTTTACATACAAGTTGCATGGTAAAACATAAGTGTGGCTCACATTCATACTGATGTCAGTAGTTTTGTAGACATTTTTCAAATGTATGGTTTAAATTGTTATGAGTTTAGAAAAATATACTATCTAGATTTTCATGTTATGTCAATTGAATGAAAAGATTTTTTTACCAATGTAAGTAAATAGGCATAATGACTTTATTAATTATAAAAGGGATTTTGAAAAACGCATTCATTATGTGTAGGCCTAAATATTTATTCATGAGGCTAGCAATATAATATATCTTGCTGTAAGATTAGCAATAATGGCCCAAAAATATCTAATGTAGTATATCAAATAAAAATTCCCGTGATTACTATTTATAATAATTTATATTCAAGACTTTATTTTCTTACATAAAAATAAATGCACTAATACAAAATAATATTGAAATGTTTATATAATACTTTTTTAAATATGTTAATTAGCATTAGTTTTGAAAAAAAATTAAAATTCAGAAATTAAATAATTTTAATTAAATCATTAATTCATTATTATTAAAGAACACTACATACAAATTAAAATGATTGAAAAATCAAAATAATCGCTTCATAAATAAAGGTTTGGTGAATTTTCTTGAAAACACAAAAATAAGGAAATAACTATGGCATTCTTAGCACACAAAACCTAACAGGCCTCTGGCGTTATTCGCGCTCGAATTCTAGAATAGGCTTGGCACTAAAAGGGTTAATAACTACAAAAAGTCCCTATTATGAGAGAATGAAGATTTGTGTACGTTGCTAAGCTGTGAAGCCATTCTAAAATGGTCAAAAACGGCCTTTTTAATTCAGTTTTTATCCAAATAACGCGTAATTTTCTAACAATATTCATTTTTAGAAACTTCTTTTGACTCTTTATCTTCATTAATGTCTAGTCAGAAACAATCCGCATGCATTATTGTTTGTGTGAATTTACTATTTCTAGCCGACTATCACAGAGTAGATTGGCATGTGATGCACGCTCTGAATGCAGTTGAGTTGAAGTTGTGAATCCTTATCCTCGATTGAACGCTCATTGGGCTTTGTCCCATGACTTTGTGTTCATTTGTGAAAGAATAGATCAAAATTAGCAAGTGTGTATGAAATGCTACACATAATTTTATCAGTAGTAAAAACTAAACATTCACACGATAAATGGAAGAAAGCAGAACATTACAATTATGTACCGCGTCTTACTACCTGTGAGGTTATACGCCTATGTACTAATTATAGATTGGTTAGGGATTAGGAAGGCTTAATTCAGAGAGTTTAAAACCATTTAGGGGAAAACCTCAGTGCATCCAACCAGGATTGAAACCTAATCTTCCCGTCTTCAGCAGTCTAATATAACACGAGATTAACACATTAGACCGCACAGCCACCAAGGCGTGTTCCAATTAATCTGATTAATATGATAGTTTCATAATATTTTTAGCTCGGCTAACCATATTTTCTGCCTGGGTGTTTGAACCATATTTTTAAATAAAGGATGGTTAGTAAAATAGTGCAAGAAACTTTGACCAAATGTATTGTTCATTAAGAGGCTGCTTTAATAATTTGGTACTCTCCATTTAGTTCTAAAGTGTCTCAAAAAGTATTATAATGTGATAAACCAGTTTCCATTCCCTGCTCTTGAGTAAAGTCGGATAATTTAAGATATTTATTTTATTTAATAGAAAAATTACTAAAATCCTATTACTCCTATATATTCAAGCAATTGATATAAGTATACGAAAGAAAATATATTTTAATTTTTCTCAGGGTGTGCAAGTAGTATGAAAAACAAATCAAACACAAATATTTCTTTAAGATATTATATACATAATTATCTGGGCTGCCAACAAATATTTGAAATGTAAATGATTGCAATAATACACTTTATAAAAGTTAAATTAAAAATATGCTTAGGTAAAATATTATAAATGGTATTGGTGTAAAACCACCTCAAAAAAGCAAGGAAATCTCAAACAGTCTAGCTAAACAATATTGTTGGCAGTGTTGAGATAACTCTTATTAATATCCCACTCAACATGCTCTGTTAGATTTGAACTCGCAACCTCATAAATGCATGGGCGTTAATGACCTTGACTTCACTAGCTGCCATGTGATTTCTTACATTTATTTTGGTAAATTTGTGTAATAAAAAAATAACGGTTAAAATAACATTTGATGTGACCATATTCCATGTGTTTAATATATGTCTATTTGTGTTAGAGGGATTTCCTTAAATTTCATTCGTATTACAACTATTTATTTATTGACTTCGATATTACTTTCATTTTAATTATGAGAAACTTTGGGAGCTGTAGCCATTTAAACATCTTGCACTCTTCTATAACTAAACTACTTTCATTTTCATAACTATTGATATTGCTAAACATTGTCTTTGATTAAAGCTATATGGTAATTTTTATTTGGTTGAAGCCATGATATATCTAATAAAAAAAACTTTAGGGGCCTTTAAAGCCTTACAACTTGTTAAAAACACTTTTTAGTCAATTTACTTGTGGTTTACCAAACTGCATAAATATCACATGTTGAGAGAATGTTTATTAAAGTTGATATTTTTCTCAATCAAGTAACTAATTATTAGGAAGTATGCCATCAGTCTTATTTTGAAAAACTGTTTTCTTATATACATTATTAACTTCTATAATATATCACTTGCTAGTTTGCACTACAAAGAAAAGTATCAGAAATTATTGATCATTTTCGTACACATAATTCAAGTTACATGTTTAAGTAATTCACAAGGCCTGCGAGAAGGAAACAATACCTGTAGGAAATTAAAGTGTCAATGAACTGTTGATTGTTCCTTCAAACTATTAACCCCATGATATGTTCTCCTAATTTTGTCTTACGGTACAACACAATAAACAGAGAGGGTCTTTTTTTATGTCTTATATTAATTATTACTATAAGGAGTGTTTTTTACTTCCTATAATTGTGAGGAATAAAAAATCACTCTTTTTAATTACATAGCTCCCTGGGCGTTAAACTCATAATTTCGGTGAACAATAATCTAAAACAATAGTGGTCTACCCTATTGTTATTTTTGCTTAACTTGTGGGAAGAAATTAACCTTCTTTATTGCTTTTGTTATTTTTTATTCTTCTTCTTCGAAACGAAATAATAACCTTTTTTTTTTACCACAAGTCAAACTGACTGGTCGACCAAAAATAAATATTTTTGTGACAAGATTTCGACACTAAAATTACTCGTGCACTAAATGTTGGTAAATATCAATCTTGATTTTATTGATGATTTTCTTGGAGTAGACTTTTGTATTTCAAATTTAGGGTACACCAATACTTAACGATCGTAGTTTGGGCCCTATTTGTTTTATTCTTCAGAGCTGCTATTGTCTACCAGTGACATATAACCTTAGATTAAAGGTATGATAGGGGATATATTGAAGAAATACATCAATTATCAACTGAAATGAAGCCAATTGGGATCAAACCTAGGTCAGAAACATATCCATAAGGTCTTATTTTTTTCCACTTGTCATTTATTTCCTCACACTTGCAGGTTAAAAGTAAGGTTTCCCCAATACCGGTTGATATCTGCACCACTGGACATACATTATAAGTCCTTAGATTCACAGTGAACTTGGTCACTATTGATGAGGAATACAGAGTTTGAATCTTGGCTGGATTCATTGATTTGTTCATATGTGATATATCACTTGCCATCCTCCTTGCTAATAAAGGTGCACTTCTTAAACCTTATTCCTTTGATTAAACTGTTAATAATGCTGATTAAATAAACCTAAATGTGATTTTCTAAATTTAGCCAGATTTCCATAAGAAAATATTTTAAAATTAAGTAGAAAAGCCTACATAAAAAAAGCTAAATTTATCATACAACTGTCGAAATGGACATATTCATTAAACACAGCTTGGCATAAGATTATATTAAAAATCTTTTCACTTTTGAACAGTTAGCTAAGGTATTTCTATGGATATCCAACTATATTTTACTTTAATATCTTAAATTTTGTAGTGGATGGTGATTGTACTCATATTTTAAATGTGTTGGCTTTATTCTAAGAATGATGGAATTATTTAAACGAGTGAATTGTATCCTGGTTGTTTTTTCTCTCACTACCCCTTCCCCTGTGATTATGTGCATTTATTGTAAATATGTTTACCTCAGAAGCAAACACATTAGATGTAATTAAAATATTATTTTAGGTTAACTGAACAATTTGAAGGAGTTCCTCTCGTTGAAAATAAAAATGCCTTAGAATTGGAACATTGTGTAAAAAAAACTTTCTATGTTAAGTGTTGCCTTTCTAGAAATATTATGCTGTAATGTTATCCCTCTTATAGGCTACTGAGTGTAAAAACTATTGTCCTTGCATCAAAAAAGCACTGTGGTGGACCATATATTTGGCCCCACTTAGGATCTCCTGTAGATTTTTATACTAAGTACTTTAGATGTGTTATGATTAAGGTTTAAAAAAAAGTTTAATACATAAAATTTAAGCTTCTAAGGTATATAGACATACATATAAATTATTTATCGAGTAATGAAGTTCTACTTCCGGTGTAAAAACCCAGGCCAATATATTTCACTTGTAAAATAAACAAAATTAATATAAAAACTTTTATTTAAAAAATAAATAAAGACTATATACAAACCAAATATAGTAAGAATTGTTAGTTTATATTTTGTATACAATAGGGTTAGGGCCACATATCAGGTTAGAATGGAGTAGGGAGGAGGGTAATAATGTATTCTGTAAGAATGCTCGGTCCCAATAAATTATGTAAACATGTTTCAATTTCATAGTAAAGCGTCTTACTTTAACTAACTACTCAACAAAATTTTGTAGCTAATTTTAATACAAATATTATTTCTAAAACTATTTTCACATTGCTAGTGATCTCAAAAAGATTGGGTTTGAAAAAAGGCTTATTAATATTTATTTATTTATTTATTTATTGTGAAGGTTTATCTGTTTAAAAGTTTATCACAAATGTAGAAAGAATCAAGACTTATCACATTAATGATAATGAATGATGGGAATAAAGTGAAAGCATTACAGGAGGAAACTTGGGCATTTTCAACTATATTTTCCCAATCTCTTTGGATGTTATTGCAGGTGCATTTCTTGTAAATCACACTCCACATCCTTGCCCATTAGATCAATTATGTTGCATCTTTTTTGTGCCCATCATTCTCTCCCGTGTTCTTCCAAACTTACAAAAATATCTCGGAATATGTAAGAAGTTTTACTTAAAAGATTTATACTTGGAGATGGGGCGCTCATATCCTCTGGTATTTGAGAGATTTAAAATTTGAAAAAAATCTTTGATATAAAAACCCTTTACTTAAAGTGGCATTTTTATACAACTAGTAAAAGAAATTATATAAATGAGGTAGTGGGGNACAAAAATAAATATTTTTCTCAAATAGTATTCGCTTGGTTTTTAATAACATGATTGATTATATATAACAAATAAAAAGAATATAAAGTGTCAATAATGCCAAACCTCATAAAAGAAAAATTTATATTTTTACTTTAATCAAAACTACATTTTTAAATGACTCGAGAAATATAGGATTTGACCCATCTCTATTTATATTGAATGAATTCTTTATTACTAAATAATTTAACTCGAGAGAACTTTGTACCTTTCAAATGTACCTACAATCTTTGAGAAAAAAAATATATTTATATTTTGTCTCGTACTAAAACAAGTCACTAAACATCTTGCTATACTAGACTACAATTTGAAAGTAGCCTAGTGCTTATTTTTTCACTCTTATTTTAAGAACAACACAATATAATCTGCAATATCTCCATAGTTGACAAAAATGGGGCTCATTCCCACGATGTGTTTTTTTGACTGTATCGATTACCAAATCGTCTTTTACCATACTCTGCTCTGCAGTGGTGCATACATTTTGTATGTGCATGTTAACATGATACTGCTGCAGACTGTATACTTTAAAATCACAAATTTGGTCACTTTTTACATTTGGTTTTGTTAAAGGAAACCATGTGTGGTGATTCGGTATAGTAAAAAAATTGCTCACCAGTGGCACATATATTGTATTGAGGAGTATTCAGACAATTTGATTTTTTTTTTGCTGTATGGCACAGCAACATTGCTGACTGACCTGTCAGGGTTCAACTTTGCACCTGTAGACTTGTAATGTTATCACATGTGCAGTGAATAATATAACCACAGTGTGGGCATACAACAAAACTATCGAACCATATGAACACTCCATTTATTTGTCACTAATTTGACAAAATTACTAATACAGTCAAATAACTGCATCATGGGAACAATATGTAAGGGTTTAACATTGTAACATTAGCATCAAATGTTTGGTTATATTTTCTACTAACAGTCTACTAATGTGCAATCCTTCCTTTGGTAAAACTTAGACAATAGGATGCTCTTATAATACCAACTGTTTCTTGGTTTAATTCACTCAAAGTAACTGCCCTTTTCTACTAGTTAAAAATTACTTAAAAGAGTTCCATATCCATCCACCTGGCAAATATGTATTGCCCATTTGACTAGTGATGTAATGTTAACTTCAACTGCTAGAGTGACAACACACATTTGTGAAGTGGTTGATAATGCTATGTATAGAATCTGATATTAACTTTGCATATAATGGAATGTTTTATATGTGGGTTTTTGTTATAGTGGAATATTTATTAAAGAATATATATTGTCAATGCCTACATATTTATCAGAAAAAACTCTAGGCATAGGAGAATAATGCAGCACATAAAACAAATTGACGCTTACAAACAGGAATCAAACATGAGACCTTTGATTTAGGGTGCTAATGCTTTAGTGCAGAACTATCCAGATTTGTCCTGTGACCATGCTCACATAGCACTCATTTTAAGGCAGAATCTCTTATGTACATATGCATGAGATCAATAGCAGCATGTTGACTTATATTTGTATTTTATTCTGCCTAGTCCTCCAGGTGGTTGTGCAACATGTGTGTGCCCAAAAGAGGCATTTGTTTTGTGATTTATTATTCTGCAGATTGAGATGTTTTCTGATAATTATATAGACCCTTTTTATTACCATTATTGCTTAATATATTTTTTCAGATCTTTCTTGATATTTGAAAAAAAAAAAAATCTTCTATGATGAACAACCAAACCATGACCATTTTCTTGTTTTGAATGGCTGAGACAGTTTATTTAAATGACAGATTGGAGAAAGATATATTTAAATCTAACCAAAGGGAACTGTGCATTTTAGACTAACCAAATGTAACTTATTTTTAATTAAAAAATATATTAATAATGGGACTGAGTTTTCATCAGATTTATGTAGTCAGTTTGTATTATTCGAAACCAAATTTTTTTTATTGTGTTTATAAATTAGTTATTTAATACTGTGGGTTTGTGCCCGCTTGGAGCCTTGGATATTTTTTTAAAACCTAATTGCTGGGGCTGCCATTTATTAATAGTCTATTCATATATATACATATTATATATTATATTTTATTCATGTATGACTGATGCTTGGTGCAGAGAGTAATAAAGACTCAACACTATTATACACAATAATAGCTTGAGGGGTTTGGTTGCATTATTTTGATATGTATGTAGCCTGTTAAATAGGCCAAAGAACGGATCTTCAAATAAATTTCTAGTACAGAATAAAGGATTGTTTTTTTTAACCTTTTTCATTTACAGCAGAGATGCCTACCACAATGCTAAATAAACCTCTACACCCTGTGAAAATTAAATTTAACAAATAAAACACATTCAAAATCTAATATATCTATATTCTATAATGATATAAGTCTTAATGTGGTTTGTATGCATATCCATCCAAAAGATTTTTAACTGGAAGTAAAACAGAAATATCTGTGCCGAGCTAATGTTATGTTAGCTCGCACAAGAGTAT
Source organism: Timema monikensis (assembly GCA_902151445.1). Taxonomy (NCBI): domain Eukaryota; kingdom Metazoa; phylum Arthropoda; class Insecta; order Phasmatodea; family Timematidae; genus Timema; species Timema monikensis. The sequence goes on from CABFVZ010001433.1 coordinate 199,950, forward strand.
TGTTTTGTATCGTATCCTTGAACTATAAATTTCTAATTTTTGTTTGTTATCTGGACGCCCCTTATTGTCACCTTTCTTATTATCTCTCTAGAGCTTCACTGTCTTATCTGCACGTGCGCGTATTTTTCCCTTTCCTCGTTTGCGCCGTGATTTCCTACTCTCTTGTTT
>CABFVZ010001434.1:12843-26496 GCA_902151445.1 Timema monikensis
TTGAATTCGTGGAAGAATGATAGGGGGGATGCAAGATGACGTAATCGTCTGTTATCTTTCGTGAGATTTATTTCTCGTGTTCTCTTATCGCTTCTGTGAGTTGAGTGTTACCTTGTAAAATGATTTGTCGCGTCGATTTAGGCTCATATCGGTCTTCGTCCATTAGAATTGATGTGCTAATTAGTTCGGTACATTTTCGAAGCTTACTCGTTTCATAAACTGTTTTGTGTTTGTTTTTTTTGTTCTTTTTTCTTTTAAAGAAGTGCGCCAATCACGATAGACTCCGCAGTCTAGCTCGGCTCCCTTCGGATCGTCCCGTGAGAATTTTCCGGTGAAAATTTTCAATAGGGGATAACAAAATACATATATATCGGGTCGTATGACGGAAAATTTTTACAGACCGTCGGAATCTTAATCGTAAAAAAAAAGAAGAAAATCCCAAGGGGAAGTTGATGTATTGAAGCTTTTGATTAAAATATTGGGGTATTGATATATCTGGTCTACGTGAGGTAGACACATCGTTAGTGACGCGTTCAACCATCTAGCGCTATAGTCGATACGCATGTGTGAAGAGACAACTGTGACGGCTTCTATTAAGACTCGTGGGAGAATGTGCGAGGTGTTTTCTTTAGTGATGGATTAAACTCAAAAAGGGGGTGAATTTTTGAAAAACTGGGATAGCAGTTCAAGTGTATCTGTTTCAATTATTTTTTTCTTCAAGAAATTGTGAATAATTTTCCAAAAGTATCTCTTGTTTTGTTTTGTTTTCTTTAAGTTGACTAATGTTTGCATTGCGTGTGAGGCTTAAGACGCTGGACTAGTATATTGGAAAAGTTACTGAGGTGTATCTGTCAGCAGTAAAAGAACAAATAGGGGAGGAGGAAAATGCAAATGACTATACAATGTGTTGTGACTCCCCTATTAAATGACGTCATTCTATTCCCAAAGATCCATTCTACGCTCCTATAACAGTTACCTTTCGTTTACCGGACATTTAGCTCTTAATGGTCAACAGAAATATGTGGTATTTTCAGAGAGGTCAACTTTAAACTATGTTTACAAGTCTATATATGTATAGGGTCATAGAACATAGCTTTGTGTTCATCACAGTAAACAACAAACTCGTGTACTTTTAAAGGTTTCATTAATATTTAACCTAAGTGCAACATCTGATTGAGATTATCTTAGTGGCGGCCACCTTTTAAAGTTCTTTGTCTCGAGTTTTTTTTAAATATAATTTTTTTGTCATCGATGGAGGACCGGAAGATTGAAGACGCCGAGTACGACGGCAAATCGCCCTGGCTGCGTCGGATCATGTTGAGTAAGGACATCGAACTGCTCAGCGAATGGCTCTCTACTGTCGATGTCATGGGTTCGCGACCGAGGAGAGGGTAAAGTTGTGCACACTGTTTGGGTTAAATGTAGAGCCTACGCCCCCACCCCCAACCCCGCCCGTACCTACCACACCTCTTAAATATGATCACATGGTCCCGTGTAGAGATGTGAAAAAAAAAAGTATCGTTACTTTATTAAAATCAATATTTTCCTTTCGATGCTAGTATTTTTTTACCCGATACTTTTACTGCTATAAGTACTCACAACTCCGGTATCGAAAGAAACAACTTTTTTTTTTATCGTCACTCATGCTGGGACTAAATGTTTACTAGGCTGGACTGTGGAGGAAGAACAAATGACTCTATTTCTCAATTTTCACTCATTTTATGAGACTCTTGCATTTACTCTCTTTTTTCACAACTGTTCTTTCATCTTTGTTTATCAATACAGCTTGATGTCTGAAGGACGAGGCAACCAGTTTATTACCCCTTCCTTTATCAATGAGAACGGTCATCACAAACTAAACCAATTAAATAATCTTTTGTTGAGCTCATTGAACTCGCTTACCTTAAGGCTACAGCCAGACTGGGCGAGCGCGCAAGCGACTAAAATGTAAAATAGAATGCATTGGTTGTAAATGAGAGGTGGTCAGACTGGAGCGAGCGAGCGCAAGAAAGATAGAACTGGTTCTATTTTTTCAAGCGGGTGCGCTCGAGCCGGAACAGTCTAGTTTACAGGCGCTAGACAATATTATTGTATGTTGGTTCATTGAGTGCAGTGGCGGCTCGTGTATAGGCACTGCGGAACTGCAGCAGCCCCTATTTCCACTTGATATTATCGATAACATTTAATATAATGAGTTATTTTGTCTTTAATTCTTTATTTATTTTTGTAGTACATTATATATTCCTTAAGCTTAATGTCAGTACTTCAATAGCCATCCCCCAGTTTATGAAAAATATACAAAAATCTTTGTATGGAACTGTGCGCTTCACAGTGCCAGTTACGTGGTGTTTGATTGTTGTGCGCATGCGCACATATTAGAGGAGTAGGGAGGAAGGTGGGACTGCCAGGTAGAGAGAGCACTCACTGTTGCTCTCACAGTGCTGGCTCTAGCGTGATGGCGGAAGGAAGTGGGTTTTTTTTACTCAGCGTGTGTTGTGCTTAAAAACCGTGTACCATATTCTTGAATGTGATAAAAGTGTAGAAGAGTGTAGAATTAGATTATTATTCTGCTTCTAGCTATTCTATTTGATTTTTTTTTTTTCCTGTTCTTTTATTTAACAGAAAACTTTAACCGTGGCCTTGCATCCCCAAGAAATAAGTTCTGTGACTGTAAGTGAACTTAGCCAGGCAAAAGCAACAACAAGAAATATATTCGTAGCTTTAATTCTGAATGATACCAACGGAAAAGTTGGCTTTGCGGCTGTGAAGTAAAAAATGCACTGTTTTGCTTCCTGTGTTAGCAGCACCCCCACTAATTTTAGCTACGTGCCGCCACTGATTGAGTGTTAGGAAAACTTCTCATTTTGACGTTTTTATTATTATCGATAGACTTATGACACATGCTACTAACGGCCTAATTTAATTGGTAAGATCAACCATATATATTTGAATATTATAATCAAAGTATTCCTTTAAAAATATGAATCACCACTAGCGTGGATAGAGGATGGGAAAACCACAACAATAAATCACTTGTCAAAAACCACCCTCAGTTCACTGAGCCAAGATTCGAACCTTTGCCTCCTCGTCAACAACTATCGAGAGCTATCTGCTAATCACGCGCTCGCTCGCACATTTGTCAGCTAACGCGCTAGTCATGTTGAGGTAGACTGCCGAGGATGGGGAGATCTAAGTTCGAATCTCGGTCGGGTGAGCTGTGGGTGGTTTTTACTCAACGGTTTTTCACTCTCCCTCCACGCAAATGTGGGTTCACCTCCTCTAAATTCAACCCTCCCAATTCTTAATACATTAGCGTAATTAATACTTAAGCGAATAACCCGAACGGGTTGTAAGACGCGGTGCTAAGTAAATATTATATTGTTTGTCAATAGTTAATATATCTGGATATAGAAGATGAATGTAGCTTAGAAAACATTTTTCCAGATTAAAATATCGATATCGATACTTACTGTTATCGATACTTTTCTTTATATATTAGTGTGGTGTCGATATTTTTCTTCAGATACCATTTCCTTAGTCCCTTAAGGGCTGAATTTTAAGCTGTATCTAATTCCGTGACGTGGAGGCCGGAGATCAAATCCCGGCTGGTTCTACTGAGAGTTATTTTTTCCCAACCGTTTTCCTCCGCCCAAATTTGGGTACATTTATTCTAAACTATCCCGTCCTCGTTTCCACCCTATTACTTTAGTTAAATACGTATATCCAGGATAAGTGATTAGGCGTGGTTAAAATATTACAATTTATATTTTGAACTATATTATGGAAATATAAATATATATATATACACAAGTATAGACATATAAAGTATGTTCTGTTCGTGATAGGTTTTTACCTGGATGACATTTCAAAAATTAAATATTTAAGTCTTGGGTTGCCAACTCTTGTAAAAGATCATTGTTATGTTATAAACGTTAAGTTTTTTTTAATTACTTGTTATATTTTACATTTAAAATAACGTAAACTTAAGTTTTCTCACACTATTTCATTACTTTTAATAATATATTTTTATCCAATTCGAAACAATATTTTAAACATTATTAAAAGTAATTATTCTCCGTTTTGAAATGTTATCTATTATGTGTAATATATTACATACATCAAAACCTTTTGGGAAAGTGTTGTGAATAATTATTTTTTTTAAAGTGGAATAAAACTATAAATAAACTTTGTGCCCGACCTCAATAAATATATAAATAATATTGGCCTAAATTTCTGTGGTTAACTATTAAATCCCTACATTACCATACGTTTTCATTATTCAAAGTGATAGATGTCAACCAATTTTCAAAATAAAATATAGTCTATGTTACTCGCTGATAATGTAGCTTTATATTGGTGAAAGAATTTTTAAAATCGGTCCAGTAGTTTTTGAGCTTATCCATTACAAAAAAAACAACTTTCCTTTCTATAATATTAGTATAGACTATTTCTAGTAACTTTTTGAGCTGTCATCCAAGTAAACTAAGGTCGTGAATGAATTATACTACGATCAGATTTTAGTTGTAAGAACATTGGAGAAAATTCAAACATATTTCTTTGAGACCAATATTGATACCATTTTACTATTTCATTTGCCTTATTTTATAGGTATTGGTAATATCTATCAAAAGTGCCTGCTGCAGATCACATGACTTGACGTATGAATATTTTAAAATTGTTTTAGTAACTTTAGTAACTAACTCCTACTGTTCTTCCTACCAAAATCATAATTATACACACACATTCATGTATCTGTTCTCTATATTAAAACAACAAATACAAATAACTGGTTTCCGCGTGACGTCATTGAAGGAAAGGTTGAGGGAAAGAGGAGCTTAGGGGGCACGGTGGCTAGAGACAGGGAAAACCTGGAAAAGTCAGGGAATTTTGTTTCTCGATGTTAACAAACTGCATTGCCTATACGGCATTCACGATAGGTTTTCACCTGGATGACAGTTTGAAAATCATATGTTTAGGTTTTGGGTTGCCAACACTTGTAAAAGATCACATTTTTGTTATAAATGTAAAGATCTTTAATTACCTGTTATATATTACATTTAAAATAACTTAAACTTAAGTTTTCTCATACTATTTCATTTTTTTAAATAATTTCTTTTCATCCAACTCGAAACAATATTTTAAACATATTTAAAAGTACTTATTTTTCGTTTTGGAACATTACTGATTTTGTGTAATATAGTGCACACATCAATATCTTTTAATACAGGCATCGTATTTACTTGGAAAAGAGAAAATTGTTATTTTTTTACATGCAATAAATTATTTTATGATTATTTTATCGTATTTTGAAATATTTAACTGAATAAAATATTTTCATCAACTGCGTGTCTGCATCATTGTAAAAAACTTGTTTACCGTTATGTTCAATCACATGGTTTAGATTCGCCAGTCGCCATTTTGAAACTATGTTCGTTAGAAGTTTTTGTAAAAGTGGTGTTAATATTTTTTTTAAGGGGAATAAAACTATAAATAAACTTTTGCCCGTCCTCAAATAAATATATAAATAATATTGGTCTAAATTACTGTGGTTAACTAGCACATTAATATATTACCATCTGTTTTCATTACAGTTATCCAAAGTGATAGGTGTCAGCTGTTGGCGTAGTGATATATTTGGGACTATTTCTAGTAACATTTCGAGCTGTCATTTAGGTAAACTTAGCTCGTGAATGAATTATAGATATGTTATTCTAACATGAGATGGATGTACAGCGTTTGTTTTACAGAGGAACACAAATAATAGTTAATTAAATATTATAAAAACGATAACTTATAAGATTATTGATGTTTGGTAGCTTAGGAAGTTTCGATAATATGTTATCAATGTAATGAACGAGAAAATTCCCATCAACCAGGAAAAACCGTATAAAGACCAGGCCTGGGATATTTTTAAATAGTCTGGAAAACCTGTAAAAGTCAGGGGAAAAAATATAAATATTGGATGACCTCAAGGAAAGAAGAAAATTCTGTTATTTGAAGGACAGGGCACATTGGTGGTCTAAGTTCTCTGGCAAAATGAATGGACCTGTCGTAAGATAGAACACCTAATTATGACAAATAATATATTAATAAAATGAAAAGTTTGTCTTTCATGAACATTGCGTGATATCTACCTCACGCAGAGGTCTGACATTTAAAAGAAAAATAAGTTGGGTGACCTGGTGGTCTAGGGGTAAGGTGTCTGGGGTTCAATCCTCGGTCCCGGCACAGATTTATCTGATTACCAAACCCTTCCTTCACCTCTGACAAGACTTGTATTAATCACAAACTTGTGAATGTGGGGAATGACAGACCTCCACCGTGGTTCGGATCCCACGGTGAACTGTATGTCCTCCATTTTATAATCATCACTCTACCATTACACATTAGCTTAAGTGTGTATGACCCGAACGGATAGTATTATTATTAGCACTGCGTCTTACTACCCGTTAGAGTTATACGCACTTATGCTAATGTGTAATGGTCGGGTGATTGTGAGATGGAATGAAGAACCTACAGTTTAACGTGGAATCCGAACCACGGTGGAGGCCTGGCATTCCCCACATTCACAAGATGTCTTGTCAGAGGTGAAAGGGAGGGTTTGGTAATCAGATAAATCTGTGCCGGGACCGAGGATTGAACCCCGGACACCTTACCCCTAGACCACGGATAGTAAGACGCGGTGCTAATAGATGTTTTGTAGACTGATTCGTTCTGATATAGCACATTGGGGGTATGTAAGGTTACGTAAACCTTCTCTGTCACGAGATTGGACTCGCGCGTATCTTTTTGTGTGTTTATCTTCTTTTTTTTTCTTAGTTTTCGTTGTGTCTACACCAATCTTACCTTGTGATAGTATTAGTCTCTCTGATTGGAACTCTGGCTGATAGCTCCCACGCTAATTCGCGCTCTATATAAAGAAATCTTTTAAAAAGTTACGATTCATATAGATCGGTTATTATATCTCAGTGCGGTTTCTAAAAAAAAAAAGTTTGGCATTTTTTTGTTGTTGTTGTTCGTGGATCGTATTTTTAGAAACACCTTTTTTTTACCGTGCGTTTTGTGGTTGCCGCAGTTTGTTTTTTTTCCTCCTATCCCGATGGAGGATATTGGGTTGCGGGCCCCGGAGTCTGAGGACGGATTATGGCCCGCTTTCGGACGACTAGTACAGAAGGACGAGGTTGCAGTCATCAGCCGGTGGCTCTCGACGGTTGATTTCTTTGAGGCCTCTCCGAAGAACCGGTAACTTAACAGAATTTATTTGATTTACACTGGAAGGGGGAAATAAAAACAAGCAGGAAAAATCTTTAGGAAGACTTTTTGATTGAATAAATATCTACAACTAAAATATGTAATTAACATGACAATAACAATTATTATTATTATTATTATTATTATTAGCACCGCGTCTTACTACCCGTTCGGGTTATACGCACTTACGCTAATGTGTAATGAAATGTGTAATGGTAGGGTGATTGTGAGATGAAATGGAGGACCTACAGTTTAACGTGGGATCCGAACCACGGTGAAGGCCTGGTATTCCCCACATTCACAAGTTGTGATTAATACACGTCTTGTCAGAAAACAATTGTTAATGACTGCCTCTGTGGCCTTTTTATAACATAGACACCTGCCTCGGTGGCGTAGTTGGCTAACGCGCTAGTCGTGTTGAGCTCGACTGCTGAGGACGGGGAGATTGAGGTTCGAATCTCAGTCGGGTGAACTGGGGGTGGTTTTTTCCTAAATGGTTTTCCACTCTCCCTTCACGCAAATGCGGGTTCACTTCCTCTAATTTGACCTTCCCAATTCCTAATCCATTAGCGTAATTAGTACTTAAAGCGTATAACTCGAACGGGTAAGTAAGACGCGGTGCTAAATAATATTATTATAACATAGACAACACTTAGTCTCCCGTTGGTTAATTCATCTTTATGAAATAGGAAGCCCCAATTTTATCGACGATAAATGTTTGTTTATCTGACCATATTGGGAATAGAACTCTGAGTTTCTTAATTAATCAGTCAGACGAGTTACCGACAACCAAGCTGTTTGGGACTGGCTGAAGCTCTAGTTTTGCGGTTCTGCGTTTTACCCTTGCGTTTATCTGCTGTACGGAAGAAAAAAAAATTGTCATAAAAATATATGCAAAAAAAAAAAGATAGTTTGATAATCTGACACTATGTCAGGGTTTATATTTTTATTTTTCGCTGACGCAGTTCCGGCGAGCGTGTAAGCTGTCTGTTGACCAGGGTCGCTATTCTTGAATTATCTTGTGAACTTATTTATAAAAACAGTTTTTTTTCTCTCTCTTTGTCTCGCTACCTAGTAGTCTTAAACTCTTATTTGCTAATTATGATCATTGTGTTTCGGGATGAGGAAGGTTAAATTTAGAGACTGTTTACCAGCGTGGGTGTAGAAGACACACTAAGAAAAATTTCTCTTGGTACACCCGATCAAGATCTGAACCCCGACCTCTCCGTACTCGGCAGTCAAGTCTATTGCGAGAGTGACGTCATAGACCAGTTGTCGACAACCTTTTTGATGTCGTGGGCCGTATAGGTTAAAAAAAAAATTGAGCAAAATATTTCCACTTTATGCTTCTCATATATTAATTAGTACTCGTTTCGAGGGTCCCTCAAAAGTCAAACGTGCTATTCACGCAGTAGACTAGACTGCCGATGACTGTAGATCAAAGTTCGAATCTAGGTTGTGTTGTACTGAGGGTTTTTTTCCCCCCAAAATTGTTTTCCACTCTCCCTCCACACAAATGCGGGCATACTTCCTTTAAATGTAACCTTCCTAATTCATAAAAGCGTAATTAGTTCATTAGTTTATAACTCGAATGGGTAGTAAGACGCGATGATAAAAAAGAATATGTTCTAGTCTAGTCGCGGGCTGTAGGTCATGCAGCTACCGAAGCGGTTTGGAAAAAGTATATTAATAAATTATTTGTTTTATTATTATTATTATTATTATTATTATTATTATTGATTAAGGGTCTCAGACGCGTAAATACTAAACTTATTGGCGCCTTAACTGAGTTGGTCAAATTTCCATAAGAAGGACCTGTTAAGAAAATATAAGTTTTTTTTTCCAACATTGATAAAATTTTACTATATTATTATTATTTTTACTTTACAGGTATTGATAATTAATATATATCAAAAATGAAAGTTGCAGATCACATGACTTGACGTATGAATATGTGAAAATAGATCTAGTCATTTTTATAGCCTTTTTTTGTTGTTGGAATTAGGACTTATATTAGCAACGCGTTAGGGTTATACGCCTTTGTACTATTTACACTGATGGTTTAGGGATTAGAAAGGTTTATTTAAGTGGAAGTTCAACCGCATTTGCGTGGAAGGGGCGTGGAAAACAATTTAGGGAAAACCACCCTCGTTACACCTGACCGGGATCTAATCCCGATCTCCCCGTCTTAGGCAGTCTAGTCGAACACGAGAGTAGCGCGTTAGACCACGTGGCCACCGAAGCAGGTAATATTACTAGTTAAATTATTAGCATCATTTCTAACTACAAACTTTACTAACTTCATACGTCACTTAGATAAAAAAAATTATTTACTGTTTACCTTTTAAAAATTATTAAATTAAATTTATGGGTATTTTGATCTTATAAATTTCATAACAAGAGAAAATATATTAAAAATTCATATTTTAACCAAGCAATACAAAATATTTAACTATTGATAGGCACGCTTCAGTGGACGAATGGTTTAAGGCGTCACTCTCGTGTTCTACTGGCCTTCTGATGACGCGAAAGATCGGGGATCGAATCCTGGTGGGGTCTACTGGGGATGGTTTTTCCTAAATCGTTTCCCACTCTCCTTCCACGCAAATGCAGGTAGATTACCTCTAAAACGCTTCCTTCCTCATTTTTACCCAATTAGAGTAATTATCATTTAAATATGCGTTAAACTTTCTCATTTAGGAATACGCGATATAAAAGAATAAAATAATAAATGGGTACGCGTAACACAGTTTGAGAACCTTTGCCTTAGAAGGAGATTCAACGCAACGAAAACTGTACGGCGATTTGATGTAATTTTATTTCGTCCGACATCATAGCTCAGTCGGTAGCGTGTTAAGGGATCCCAGGTTCGATTCCTTTCACGGACTAAAAATGTATCATCGGTGAAATAAGGATTCCCCCCCCCCCCCNAAAAAATTTAAAAAAAATTGTATTAATTTTATGTGTAACTATTTTCATCAACTTTCAAATAGCCCGGGTATGATTCCTGGCATGGCCGAAAAATTTATTTCCCTCCACTCCCCTTTCACAGTGATAAATTAATGGCTGGGGGCTGGATGCTGTGCCAGTCCTAGTTTGAAAGTCGTGTGCTGATATAATCAGTCGATTCAGAAAGTAGACGTTAAAATACCTCAAATAAATGGGGGAGGGGGGATAGTTTACATTTCTTGTGCACCCTGTTTTTAATCAAATTGTGTGATATAATGCGTAGTGACGTCATCACCATCATCACGGCCATACTTTATTTCAAGGCTAGATAAAAATTTAGTTTAGTCACACAATTTGTCATTTTATCACGTTTACCAAATCTTTTAGATAAAAGTAAACACCACAATTCAAATAAACCTTAGCTAGACAACAAAGCTATTGGTTTGATATGGAACGAGATGGATTATTTTCAGGAAACGCCTACTCCTGGGCAAATCTTCTTAAATAGTCATGAGCACTTGCATTGGTGATTTGGGTATTTGAGTGTTAAGAGAGTCATAGATCTTAAAGTTCATCGAGTATGGGAGCTATTTTCAAAATATCAAATTGTTTCACGCACTAATTTGGAACATCTCGCTGTATGGAGCAGAAACTTGGACTCTTAGTAAGATGGAACATGGTGGCTACAGACAGGGAAAACAGGGAAAACCTGGAAAAGTCAGAGAATTTTTGGATTGCAAGGAAAGCAGGGAAATGTCAGGGAATTTAAAAAAAAAATGTATAAACTATCCCATTAATTTCGCAACTAAACACTAAAACAAAAGTTAATAATACCTAAATAAAATAACATTTTAATTTTTAAAATAACTGATAAAAACCGTTTATGTTTAGTAGATACAAACTTTTTTTTTAATATGTGATCAATAATACATAAAAAAAGCTATCATCCACCATTAAAACTGGAAAAAAGTAGTCAGGGAAAATTGAAAAAGTTTCCTGGAAAAGTCAGAGAATTTTGTAAAATATGTTTTGTAGCCACCCTGATGGAAAATAAATACTCGGAGAGATTTGAAATGTGGTTCTGGAGAAGACTTGAGAAGATCAGGTGGGAAGACAAGGGTTGTCCCCTTGTCTTCCCACCTGATCTTCTCAAGTCTTCTCCAGAACCACATTTCAAAGCTCTCCGAGTATTTATGAGGAGTGAGGTAGTATGAGGAGTGGGTGAGAAGAGAAACATTTTGGATGTGATTCTTCGGTACAAATCAGACAGGATACATCCTTAGGAGGAACTGTCTTCTGTATGACGTCATAGAAGTAAAGGTTGAGGGAAAGAGGAGCTTAGGAAGGAGGAGGATTCAAATATTGGAGGACTTGAAGGAAAGAAGAAAATTCTGGGAGCTGAAGGAGAAGGCAGAGGACAGGGTGCATTGGAGGTGCAAGTTCACTGACAAAAGTGTCGTAAGACAGAACATTTAATAATAACACAAACATTATTGTCATCACACTTTTATTCATTCAGGTTTGAGAATTGTGGCTTGCTTCGTAATTGTTAATGAAAAGAATGTAGAAATTTTAAGTGGGTATTTTTTTTTTTTGCACTAAAAATATTTTCTTAGTACTAGGATGTATGTTCATTTATTAAACACGATAGTCAAATACACCTTTTTAATTCGCTTTTTTTTAGCTTACTGTGAAGAATAATCTCCATTTTCATCAACATTTTAATTTTTTTATTTTGGTGATTCCCTTTTTACTCCGATTCGATTGAAGTTATCAAAATGTTCATTTTATCTCATGTTATCTCACCTTCATTCACATGTAAACACGAATCAGAACTGGATAATTCTCCTTCGAGAAAAGAATCTTCACATATCCTAAACTTGAGGCAACATTCTTCAACAATAATGTTACCTACCCTGTTAGGTGGCCGCGTGGTCCTAACGCGCTACTTTCGTGTTGGACTAGACTGTCTAAAATGGGGAGATCAGGGTTCGAATATCGGTTTGGTGCAGTGAGACAAGGGTGGAATTTCCTAAATGGTTTTCCACTCTCCCTCCACGTAAATTTAGAGGCATTTCCTCTGAATTAAACCTTCCCAATCCCTAAAACCTAAATGTTGACTGTCAGAAGTCAGCTGTGAGCTGTCAGTCAGCACCAAAGAATCCACGGGGCTACTGTACCTCTGAAATGGTATGGTGGATTTTGTTTGGACTTTATTTAAATTCTAGAGAATAAATCTTTATTTTAATTCTTGATGTGTGAATAAGATTCGTTTACTAATGACTAATTTTTGAATTCTTAAAAAATATTTTTGATGATGGCTATTTGTATCTTTTAAAGTGGATATCAGGGGAGTGTTATAGGCCTACGTGATTAATAACACTGTGTATTCTACTTGCCTTTTTTGTCGAAAACTTCACTTAAATAGAAATATAACAGCGTAATTTAGACGCGTTGTACCCACATTAACGTGGAAGGAGAATGGAAAAACATTTCAGTAAACAATACCACCTCAGTTCAGCCGACCAGGATTCTAAACTAGACCTCTTTTTCGGTAGAAAATCAGACGAGACTAACGCCGTTGACTACGTGTCCACCGGTGTGGACTAAGTCTTTATTAACGCCTGTCTAAAACGTGACAGTTAAATAATAATAATATTTAGCACCGCGTCTTACTAACCGTTCGGGTTATACGCTTTAAGTACTAATTACGCTAATGGATTAGGAATTGGGAAGGCTTAATTAGAGGAAGTGAACCTACATTTGCGTGGAGGGAGAGTGTAAAACCATTTAGGTAAAACCAACCGCAGTTCACCCGACCGAGACTCGAACCTCGATCTCCCCGTCCTCAGCAGTCGAGCTCAACACGACTAGCGCCACCGAGGCGGGTGTGACAGTTAAAAAATTATTGTCAGATGTACTAAGGTTGTGTTTTTTTACCCTCTATAACGTTTTCCCACTCTCCCTCTATTCAACTTTGGGTACACCTCGTCAAAACTATAACCATTATTTAATATGCCGGTTAGTCTTTCTTAAATAACACCGGGTCGTTGGACATCCGCAACACATTTCAGTGCTCCGGTTGTTGGTTGTTTGGATCTGGCGTGCTAACCTCTCCCCTAACCGTGCCAATGGTAAAACCTGTTATTCTCCTAAACCTGGGGCCTCCAAACTACGGCCCGCGGGTCACATCCGGCCCTCCACAAGATTATATCTGGCCCGTTCCAAGCTTTTATAAATAAGTCATTCACGAGCTAAGTTTACCTGGATGACAGCTCGAAATGTTACTAGAAGTAATCCCTAATATATCACTACGCCAACAGCTGACATCTATCACTTTGGTTGACTGTAATGAAAACAGATGGTAATATATTAATGTGATAGTTAACCACAGTAATTTAGGCCAATATTATTTATATATTTATTTGAGGTCGGACACAAAGTTTATTTATA
>CABFVZ010001434.1:36735-63087 GCA_902151445.1 Timema monikensis
AAATTTCATAAAAACTGCGAAAACAACTACCTTTTTTTTTTTTTTTGATCACGTCTCCTTCCATCCCACCTTAAATCTGAATTAGGTCACACTCTCCAACAGCCCATCGCTGAAATAGTTCAACCCCTTCATAGACTGACACAATTTCAGGAGGATTATGTGTCTAAAAAAAGTTGGAAATGGGTTCTGGAATACCTGAAGAGGTCAAGGAATTTTAAAATATAGATTAGCTGCATCCCCTTGCAGATCTGGACAACTGGGCGCTTGCGGACTGGGTGCCAAGAAAACTGGACGGCAGGGCCATTTAATATATATATATATAATTGTAAAAAATAAGCGAAACAACTGGGTACCACGGTCACTTTAATTCTTTTTAATTATTAACAAAAAAAAGTTCAACAATATGTTCAGGTTAGGTTAGGTTGAGTTAGGTTAAAAAAAATCATAATTTTATAATATCAAGTAGTTTAACTTGATAAACATGCACAAATTAAATTTCCTCTGCTATGCATTTTTTTAAACAACCCCAAAAATAAATATTTAAGTAAAAAAACAATAATACGTTTTTACAGTGGCGCCCGGTTGTCCTAGACCGACACTCTGGTTATGGAATTTTATGATAAAAGTTTTGTAGCCACCCTGATTTGATGGAAGAGAAAATTTGACTCTATTTATTGATGATTTGTGTTCTAACACTGGTGTTCTTTGTCTCTCTCTCTCTCTCTCTAGTCATAATGAAGAAGAACACCTTGGTGTGCCAGTTCGCCTCACCTTTAGACGTGGACACGCACAACAAGCCAGAGGTGAGTCCGACCAAAACCTATGCGGTTCCATTGGATAAGAATTCTCATATAGTCAAGAGAAGCAAACCACTCTCTTATGTAGTTTGGTTATGTTCTTGTAATATATTATTACGAGTTCGCACGAGGTCTTACAATTTATCGATATAAACCAATATATATTTCGTTTTCATAAGAAAATAAATGGTACAATGCATTGCACAGACTTCCTTTCTATTTAATCTTAAAATGGATACATATATACTAAAAACTAATAAAATTTGTTAAATAAGTTAATAAACACTGCCGCAGAAACATTTCACCAAAGAGAATAAATGTAATAATAAATATACTGTTACAGAAACATTGAGTTAAGAGGAGCATCATCTCTGACCACCAAAGAGCATAACAAACAATTACATATTATTTTTTATTTTTGTATCGCATCTTACTCCCCGTTTGGGTTATACGCTTAAGTACTAATTACACTAATGGGTTAGGACTAGGGAAGGTTGAATTTAAAGGAAGTGAACCCGCATTTGCGTGTAAAGAGAGAGGAAAATCATTAAGGGGAAAAAACCTCAAGTTCACCTAATCGAGATTCGAACCTCAATGTCCTTGGCAGTCTAGCTCCACACGACTAGCGCATTAGCTAACTACGCCACCGAGGCGGGTATATTTCTAAGTACTCCATAAAAAATGTATATGTTTGCCTATTGCTCAGAAAATATTGGTTTTATATAAATATATGTAAGATTGAAATATTTTTAACTTTAACAGTAGTACAACTTTACTATGATAAGATATTTCATATCTCAAATAGTTTTAAATAAATGGTCAAAATTAATAACTTCCACTTCTTTAAAATGCAGATAGGCAGAAGAGACTGCAAGTATTTTTCAATTTTTATAGAATATAAATTTTTTGGCAAAAATAAATCAAATATTTCTCCAGTAGCAACATGAAGTTTAGTTTTCTGCACATGTTAATAGCAACATATCTTGATTATCTGTCATAGGGTGTCCTAGAATTTTGTCAAAACTTTTTCTCGTTATTTAAAAAAGTTTTAACAAAATTCCAGGACACCCTTGGAAGCTCAGTCATTTTCTTGGTAAAATGAGAATGGCCTTTTTTTGTTTAGTGTTAAAAAATGCCTAGCTACAAAATCTATAAAAATCGCCAGTAGATTTTGAGAAAGTCTATCTTATCTTATTTTGTGCTTCAATAAACTACCCTTAATTTTAGGGTTAGATATATAATTCTGAAAACACCTCGAGAACTTATGAAAACCCTCTTTACCAAATTTTAGCTCAATCAGTTAAATGGTTTCGGCTCAAGTCAGAGAGACAGACTGCGATGCAAAAACAACTTTTTTGGTTTCAGGGGGTCATGAAATGTTGACATTTATCAAAATCTCGAGTTCAATTTTTTTATGATCACAATACTTCTTTCTTTGAGAAGTTGAGAGAAAGTAAAAATGTGAAATTATATAATCCACACAAACATGATTTCACAACTTTTTATATAACCATTGTTTCCATAGTAATTACTTGTGATTAAATACTTTTTTTTTTATCTAAAGATAAACTCTAAGTGATGTTGATGTTTAGGTTTGACACATTACAAGAATGAGAATTAAGTCTCAACATAATCTTTTTTTTTTTTTTTTTTTTTAGAGGTTTGATTGCATTGTGAAACATTTGCTTAGATAGTTCATTTCATAACAACATGGATCAAATGTTGAGCAATTATTTGATAATCCTCTCTGGTTCTTTTTTTATTCTTTTATCTATTATATACACAGACTTAGAAAGTTTACATTTTAACTGCTATTTTCTTTAAACTTTTTTTTTTTGTTAAAAATAATACATATTTTCACACATTTGTTTCCTCTACCTCCCTTTAAATCTCACTACATTCTCCAGCGACTTTCTGTACATCCCCTTCCCCCTCCCACCTTATTCAGAATCTTCCAGTGCACCCTCCTATCTTCAAAATCTTACATTCTTCTATTTTTTGAATACTGATACTAGCCACTTTTCTTAAAATGTGTTATATCTGTTAGCTAGAAAAGTTACTAAGTCTCTTTTCATGTATTAATAAGTAAAGTCATGTGATTTAAAGCTTTCAATTTTGATGGTTATTATAACCAAATATAACCAATAAAAAAGTGAAATGTTATCAATGTTAACCGGATACGTAGTAACTTTTATAGCTGTCAGATAAGGTTCTTTCTGTGAACATTGGACTGTAGTAGTTTTTCTGTCATATAAGGTTCTTCCTATGAACATTGGATTGTGGTAGCTTTTCTAGCTGTCAGATAAGGTTCTTCCTATGAACATTGGACTATATATCCAAAAAAAGGGCTGGGGTACGAGGAGTCACACAGGTTTTAAATCGTTCTGTGTGTTTGTTTCATATTAACAGGCTGTGGTTCTGGAGGGCAAATACTGGAAGCGGAAGCTGGCCGCAGTCACAGCCGAGTACAAGAAATGGCGCATGTTCTACCGCAACCGGTTCATGGGTTGGGGCACCAAGGATGGCTCAGATCTGGTATGTTTGATTAAGTCTTCTCTCCTTATCATAGGATTCCAATATATTTTTTTTTTCCATCGAAACTCTCAGCAACTTTTTTATACTCTCTAAATCAGGGGTCGGCAACTTTTTTTTTAGAGTGAAGTGCCATTTTTTTAAATCTCAAACCGACATAAGGGAGCAAGGGGGCTTAAGCTGGGGATGTAGAGAATCTGTGTTAAGGGCGGTTTTTATATTAACTTCATTTTTTTTTTTTTTACCAAACTCAAATAATTCTCCAGTAGAAACACAAAGCTTAATTTTCTTCACACAGTGATCTAAACCGTTGTTGAATATCTGTCAAGGCTGTCGTGGAATTTAATGAAAACTTCATTTCTTTGTTTAAAATTTTCTCATCTAATGCTGCTATGTTGATGACAGATATTCAACAATGGTTGATATCACCACGCGAAGAAAAATAAACTATTTGATTTTACTGGAGCAATATTTGATTTATTTTGACCAAATAAAAGTGTTGTTATAAAAACTGCAAAAACTCTGCCCTTATCTCAGAATATCTACACTCCCACCCTAAGAAACGGATTAGAGTTAAAAGGTTTTAATTTGTTTTGTTTTTTTAAGGCTTCAAGAAACTCATGTGGATTTTGAGATGCAGTTTGTCAACCCCTGCTTGTTAAAATTTTGTTTTTAGTCTTAAAATAAATTGTTTCTTACTACCCATCTACATTTAACTCACACTATCAGAGTAGAGATGAGTAAAGAAAGAATTTGTGATGAAATGTTCTTGCATTTCTGTAAAGAAAAAAAAATATGGAATTCACCTAAAAATGAGTCCTCTTCAGCTCTGAGAGAAAATAGAAGAAAAAAACCACATAAATAATACATTACGTAATAAATTACACGTGAAAAAATTAGGTCCCAGTGCGCCTGACCGAGATTCGAACCTCAATATCCTCATCACGCGTATCTGATGTGTACATTTGCTAACAGTGGGACGTACAGACCATGTCTCACTACCAATGCTGACAACATTCTAAAGTCGTGCGTCTCTCTCTTGCGGCAGCTTGCGGAGATGGACATGTTCGACTGGCAGCCGCACAGCAACGACAGTCTTCACTCCATGGGGTCCATGATGGTGGATGAGGATTACATGGAGTTTATGAGCGACACTCTCTTCACGTCCATCACGTACAACCAGCCGTTTGCTTTCCCGGACACGAGGGAGATCAGTAGGTAGCCCTGGTTACCGACCCAAAGGTCTCCGGTTCACGCTTCCATATTCTCTGTGAAGCAATGGGTTTGGAAACGGGTTCAACTCAGCCTCGTGAGGACCAATTAGGAGCATAAGCATAGCGACGACATTAGATGAGAAATTTTTTAAATTAAGAGAAAATTTGTCATTAAATTTCAGGACACTCTCGACAGATATTCAACAGTAGAGGTTTGCGAATTCCACTTTTTCAATTCGAAGCGAACTTGAATCGAATTAATGAAATATTCTCGAAGCCAAATCGAAGTTCGAATATTTTTTTGTTAGTTTTTTTTTACTCTAAAATATATTATATCGTTGTTTATTAAACTTTATGTATTGAAATTATTTAGAAAATGTTTTATTGTACTTATTGTTACTAATATTTAACTTTAATCTAATAAATCAAGGAGTATTACAACTTACAATTCAATTACTTAGGATTTTTTCCAAATTTATATTCTCTAATATTATTTATAAATGGAAATAATTAACCATAAGCGAGTATTTTAGATGTCAATATTTTATTGACGAAGTTTTGAAGCCGGAATTATTCTCAAAGCAAAGTCGAAGCTGACATTTGTTTCGAAGTCGAGTTGAAGCTTATTCAACAGGAAAATTAGACTCTATGTTTCTATTGAAGCAATATTTATTTTGTTTTGCTCCAGAAACTGTAAAAACACTGAAATTTCAAGTGTTCGCCCCTAATATTTTTGTTCCTTTTACATGCCATTATCAAAAGTGTCCTATCAACCTCTAAAATTTTCCCTTTCCTCCCTTTTGTGTTTTATGATTTCTTCTTTTAGGAAGTTGCATTGCGCTTTTCACACTCTTCCCTGATGAGTTCCAATAGAATGAAACTTAGGTCTAGGGTTTGGGCGGTAACGATCTATTTTCTTCAAGAAGCAACCATTACCTCTTTGTCCAATGGCAGTGGTGTAAAGTGTGAACTGTGTTCTTCTTTTCATTGTAAAAGCCATATTTTGTTTATTCCCTTTTATGTGTTTTCTATTAACCTTTCTTGTACTCTTTATCAAATATTTATTACAAACTACCTCAAAAAACCGAAAAGAGGTTTTCCTTAAAAAAATATATTAAAAGAGGATTTTTTGTAATTAGATATCTCAAAATAAGGGTACCGTTAGATGGGGTGACTTGACCCCTTGGGAGTGAATTGAGCCCAAAATCAGAAAAAAGGTTTTGACTGTATGTACCTAACAAACTATGCGGCATATAATCTCATAATATGGTTTAAATTTAATGTTAGATCGCTGGCTTTCATTTCAAGTAGTTTTAGTTGAAAATTGGTTATTTCAGTAATGATTGAAATATATATATATATATATATATATGGCCACATGTCCAAACACTCGTTTTTGCACTTCTGAAAATTTCATCTTTACTAAACACATTATTATTGGAGGGAAAAAATCGAGTCAATTTTTTCTGCTTAGCTTGACTGTTGGCAATATATCCCCATCATAGTTTTGTCCTTATCAGTTAAATTTTGAGAGTTAGAGCTGGGTACATCACACCCCAACCACTTTTGTCTGTTTTGGGGGTGACTTGAAATCGCATTATATCTGCAATTATTTCAGTATCTAGCTAAAATTATATTCTTGTAAATGCTAACAACTCCATTTTATTTATTATTTTTACAAATTTGTTATGTTTTCTTTGTTTGTGGTTCATTATAAAGCACCTTAAGGTTAATAGTGAAACTTTGTTCCAGGGATTTAAGTTGTAATTATTAGAAGAAAATGCCAAGTGTTTATAAGAGAACACCAGGTAGCCGCTCTTATGCGGGCTATACACAAAAAACATTAAATGAAGCATTACATAAAATTGACTATATGTATGACATTTCAGTGACACACAAAAATTGATAAACGTTTCTAAAGCAAAAAAATATGTATTAAAGATTTTTTGGTTTAAAAGACTAAAGATACCGTATTTTTTGAAAGTCCCTACTTTATTCTTTAATTTAAAGTAATTAAAACCATTATTGACTTGATTTTAAATTTTCTAGGATTTTTGTTAAATAAGTTTTGTGAGAAATTTCTCGTTTTTGTTTGAATACTTTGCTATTTCTCTATCAATAATTGCAATATTTATATTTTTTAAACTCCAAAATGATCCCAAAAGAGTGAGAAATCATGTCACCCCATTCATTATGGTCGGTCGCTCAGTGAAAGGGAATAGCATTGAAAAATATAGGCAGGTTCAAGTGACCCAAAACCACAAGGTGACTAGACCCACCCACTTTTTTTTAATTACTTTTGGTTATTAAAAAAAAAAAGATAATTCATGGATGTGTAGTATAGGTCAAGACTCCAAAAACTGCTGAGAAATAATAATGGGAATAAAATTGTTGGCAAAAACATGAACAACTGAATGTCAAAAATGGGGTCAAGTAACCACCTCGGTCTCTGGTAGTCTATTAATGAGGAAAAAAAAATCAGTTTTCTCAAAAAAAATTTATAATATTATATATTAAATTTTGTGTCTAGGAATTAACGTTGTAAACAAAATGGCAGCTCTCACGAAAACTAATTTGATGGCACTTTACATTATCAGAAATTCCCAATATCTCCGTAACTATTTTAGACATGAAATAACTTACCCTTGGAAAATTGTTGTGCTTTTTTTTAAAAAAAAAGAAAAAAATTATTGGGATTATATTTCATAAAACCAATAGTTTAAAATATGCCTATACATTTTTCATATGGAGCACTTTGAAAATAGAAATTAAATGTTATACCCTTTAATGGACAGAGATGTTCCTTTTTTTCTCAATTTTTCTGTAACAGTGTATATTATTTCATTTCACAAAATCTTACAAAGTTTTCAATAAATGTCTCTTTTTAAAGAGAAAATAGAGATAAAGCTTGTGTAATTGCACTATACCATTTATTTTTTCTCTCCGCCCCCTCACTCCAGCTCGAGGAACCAACATCGCAGACTTCATGCAGCCCAGCCTTGTCCAGTTACAGCCGAACCTGGACGACTTCATGGACACACTGGAACCTCTTCAAGGTAACCATCGGCAGCCGAGCGAGGTCTGACGGAAAGGTTCGGTCGTCCCCCTTTCCCCCCATCAGTTGAGAGTGCTGGGCTCTTAACCTCTCCCCCTTCTAGTGTCAACTGAAGAGGGACCATCACTGGGTTTGGGAGTTGTGTGTGTTGTTTTTTTTTTAAGTAAACTTGAGTAGATAGTCATTTGTTGGCTCAGGCTCCGATAGAGTTCTAATAATCAGTGACTTAACGTTTCAATCACTAAAGTTTTTTTAATTACATTTTGTAAACTCCTACATGCTCTAATAATTTAAATAGTTTTTTTTTGTGCTACGTCTTACTACCTGTTCGGGATGTACTAATTACCTTAATCAGCTAAGGATAGTAAAGTTGAATTTAGAGGAAGTGTGTCCACATTTGTGTTAAGGTAGAGAGTAAAACATTTAAGGGAAAAACACCCTCATTAGACTTGACCGAGATTCGAACCCTGATTTCCCTGTCATCGGAATATAGCCTATTACAAGAGTTGACACCTACAATTACATTTTTAACGTGGGAATATTGACTCTTTTCTTTTTTGTCATTGTGTGGCTTTGATACTACTAATGGCGCAAAGATCTTGCATGTCCACACTCTCTGACTTAACTATGAGTGAAGAAAAACCCTGAGCACAGGACATATCCTTAATAGTCGAGCTGTAAAACATCGGCCTGTTAATCCAAGGGTCCTGGGGTTCATTTATCGTTTCCAGATGTCATTTATCAACTATATTTAATACGAGCAGCTAGGCCTGTCTCTTAGAGGCGCAGTTCGGGTTTAACGCTAATTCTGTCCTTTACATCTGTTACCGTTTCCAGCCTGTGGTCAGTTTTATATTCAAGCCATATATTTTCTACCATCGGCTGGCTAGGCCTGTCGTAGCTTCATATGCCTTATCATAAGACTAAGACAGGCACAACATCCAGCCCCCAGCTGTTAATTCATCACTGTGAAAGGTTAAACCCACATTTCAACAAATGAGAATCAAACTCGGGACCCTAAGCCCAATAGACAGTGAAGACTTTTCTCTATTGAACTAATAGATTTTTCATAACCGGAGGCAATTTTTGTCCATAGCTCTGCCAGATTTTTGAAATATATAGAAAAATAACACCTTAATTTGTACATTGCTTCCACTATTTTGGACCCGCCATCTTCGATTTTTCTCATAAATATTCCATAGCGTCAAGACCAAATTTCAGCTCTTTAGGGTGTCGGGAAGTTGGAAAGGCAAAGAGACACCAAATGAATATTATGATTACCTATATGGATAATTAAAATGTACCACTATGAACGACTATTGCCTTTAACTAATGTAAATTTACATCAATTGTGACATTTTCTATTTTGTTTGAACAAGACATATAAGTCTTGTCTGAAATATGTCATTCTCAAGCATAGGAAGAATTACATGTAATTAGATTATTCTGCTATCTAGAAATTAGGAATATCAAAACACGATTCTTCGATACATTTCTCTCTAACTAGTATCGAAAGACTCGATAATCAATCTCAAAATTACAATTTCCAATACCTATATTTATTTTTGGCTAAACTCCTTGTGTTTGAAAGTTTTGGCAACGAAGCAAAATAGAATTTAAGATTGGCCATGATTAGTTCTATTTTTTATTGCTGTTTCACTTTAATGGTTGAAAACTGTTTCTAACCACACGACATATAGATCTATAGATCCTACACAAATCAAACAAGACCCTTTTGTTTTGGGTAATTTTTTAATCTACACACATTTCCTTCTCATTTATTTCTTCATAAATTGACCGTTGCCATCATCAACTATTTCCAGCATAAGGCAGGGTCTGTTTATTAAAAGACTTCCATCTTCCTTTATCCTTCCTCCATTCTTCTTATTTCACTCCCACACTTGCTGATATATATTCTTCCCATATCTTTCTTGGTGACCCCTCATTCCCTCCCCCCACCCACATAATTTCCATCATTCTCCTTAGAATCCTTATCTTTTCCGTTCTCATTACATGACCATACCATCTCAGTTTTGCTTCCTCTACTATCTCATGTACTCCAACATCCTCATTACATGTCCATACCATCTCAGTCTTTCTTACTCCACTATCTCATGTACTCCAACATCCTTATTACATGCCCATACCATCTCAGCCTTGCTTCCTCAACTATCTCATGGCCTCCCTGTATCCCATCTCTTCCCCAGATAACTTTATTCCTAATCCTGTTTCTCCTTTTTAATTTAATTCAATATAACGTGAGGTTGAATGTTTGGATAAAAGATTGAAATTGTAAATGTTAACAAATTAAAACCGATAGTCGAAAAATCAATCTTAAATATTTATAATCAGAAATTGTCACATCGTTACTAAAAATACTTCCACCTGTTAAAAATGATTAGTTTTTTTTTTTGCGGCTACAATATTTGATGACATGTTTCTCCATCTCCTTTGTGTTCATTATGTCCCTGGTGGTGGTAACTTTATTTTAATAGGTACCTGAGAAACATCACTACATAATTGAAAAGAAGAACTACTCTCGTCTATCCGTTTGTGAGCCTCTTTACTATAACTGGAGCTTGTGTTGTATGCTGAAGGTGACTTCCTCTCACAGAGCTGCTGTCGTCTCGGCTACCGCCGGTTCCCGAGGAGTCCCCCTCCGAGTTGGAGTACCGCTCCATCAGGCACATGGGCCACTCTTTCCCTGAGCTCGACCTTCTGGGTAGCAACCTGCAGTCCTTGGAGCACCTGCAACATCAGCAGCATATGGAGCAGTTGCAACAGATGCAACAACAACAACAACAACAAACAGAAGCGCAGTGCTCTGCCGTCGTCTACGCTCCTTCCGTCATCAATCAGAGCTATCGCTCAACCACCCCACAAGATTTCAATCAAGGTTTATTTTTATTTCTAACTATTTAATCGAATTCTACTAGGATCTACGGTAAGAGCATGCTAAACTTTGAAAGCTTTGACTTAGTTTTAAATATTTGTCATCAGCCTCGGTGCTCTTGGCTTAGAGAATTCACCTCGGGGCGCAATGTTTGTGGGCTCGAACCCAGCCGGCTTTGACGGATCTTTCTTGAGCGATAATAATCCGTAGCACAACACATTTCAAAGGGGAAGTAGAGCCGTTGGGTCCCATGTTGATTGTGACATGAAGGAATGTGGACATACCTTTTCCAGAATAATTTGTATGCCCTTTCACTCTTGTTCATAGAAATTCTCGTGTGCTGATATAATTGGTCGGTTTAGAAAGTGCATGTTAGATACTTCAAATATATATTAATTTGTCATATTTAAGCTTGCTTGAAAATAAAAACAAACTTTTGTTTCACAAATACAAAAAAACTTCTTTGATTCCCTGAAACATGGGGTTGTGTAGCTATCACACATATTTTCACAGCCAGTTCTAAATACCAACTTAGGACTTCTCACTAAATAAATATTATAGATCTGTAAAAAATTAAGCGCTACTAAAATTGAGAACACTAACATCTATTTAAATACATAATTTTTGGTGTTAAACGGCATCTATTTTGTTTTATTGTTTTTAATTTAATTTGTTCGCCTATTGTTAATAAATTTAAATCTCAGAATATACAAAACAATAACCAAACGGCTTGTTGATTATGGTTGTGAAATTTGGTCTCTTGCACTTTATGACGATGCCTAGGAAAATGTTTGGTCCGAAAGGGGATAAAGATAATGGAGGGTAGAGGAGGCTACATAATAATGAGCTACATACCCTGAACTAATCACCAGCCATTGTTAGGGTAATTAAATCTCTGGGTTTACGGTGGCAGGATTTGCAGCTTGGATAGAATAATTTAGGGCCATGTTCAGGATATATTGACTGATAAACTCAATGATAAGAGACTAATGAAAAGTCGCTGATGGGAGGATAACGTTAAAATGGACCTGAAAGAGATGGGGTATAATGAGGTGGACTGGATAGAACTAGCACTAGATAAAGATAGGGTGTAATGAGATGGACTGGATAGAACTAGCACTAGATAAAGATAGGGTATAATGAGGTGGACTGGATAGAACTAGCACTAGATAAAGATAGGGTGTAATGAGGTGGACTGGATAGAATTAGCACTAGATAAAGATAAGGTGTAATGAGGTGGACTGGATAGAAGTAGCACTAGATAAAGATAGGGTGTAATGAGTTGGACTGGCTAAAACTAGCTCTATATAAAGATAGGGTGTAATGAGATGGACTGGATAGAACTAGCACTAGATAAAGATAGGGTGTAATGAGGTTGACTGGATAGAACTACCACTAGATAAAGATAGGGGGTAATGAGGTGGACTGGATAGAACTAGCTCTATATAAAGTTAGGGTGTAATGAGATGGACTGGATAGAACTAGCACTAGATAAAGATAGGGTGTAATGAGATTGACTGGATAGAATTAGCACTAGATAAAGATAAGGTGTAATGAGGTGGACTGGATAGAACTAGCACTAGATAAAGATAGGGTGTAATGAGGTGGACTGGATAGAACTAGCACTAGATAGGTATAGGTAGCATACTTTTGTTAGTGCATCAATGAACTTATGAGTTTCTAATCATATAATAACTATATTTCAATCTAAGCTATCTGTAAAATGCGGGAAATTTCGTATTAAGGCAATAGTGGTAACCCTTTTTATGAAATCGTCTGTTCATGAATTTGAATATAATGTTTCCCGTGTCCAGTCCATGTACAGCATCAGCAACAAACTGGGATCATGGACAGAGTCAGCAAGAGTCGTCCGCCAAGGTCCGTCCAGAACAATCGTCTCTTGCAACAGCAGCAAAGACAGCAGCAGAGTGTCCCTTACCAACAGCAGCAGCAGACCGGTTTGACTCAGGCGTCGACGTACCAAGGGTTCGCCATCCCCGAGGTACAACCCCAACCCCTACAAGGGATGAGGGTGGTTTCTTCTTCGAGCAGCCAGCAACAGTCGCCCGTGTCTGTCCGGGGGCTCCCTGCGACCTCTCAACCGGTGTACAAGGCCCCCTCCCCTCAGCCCCCAAGCATGCAGCCCTATAAGTTCACCACTCAGCAGCAGAACTTCAGGTACCTTCAGCTAGGGGCCGTTCTGATTATTTTGTCATGGCTGGGGGTAACCCTGCCCAATGTGTCGATTTCACAAGTAGACTTTATTGCTGTTGTTGGGAAGAGGTACGATTTGTTAGCGGTTTTTCCGTTCTCTTTCCATGCCAATGCTGGTGCATTTTATCGAAGATAATCTCTCTTTGACTTATTTGTTCATAAGCTTAAGGTTGCCAAGCACCTGGAAAATGCAGCGAATTTCACAAAATAAACAACAAAACTATTGTAATATTTGTGAACTTGAGTCACTTCACTGAAATCCTCAGATTTTAGGTCTTTTCATGGAAGAAAAATAAAACTCTAAAAATGAACACGCCTATTATTCTCCCATTTTAACATTGGGTTGTTTGTATAACAGCTTCATAAATTTATACATAAGGTGGGAGTGAATAGCATAACTTTCTTTTTCGACAAAATAAATTAAATATCTCTCCGGTAGAAACATATAGTTTAATTCTCTTCACACTGTGATATCAACAGATATTTAATATCTGTCATGAGCATAGCAACATTAGATAAGAAACTTTTTAAATGAAGAGAAAAAGTTGTCATTACATTCCAGGACACCCTTGACAGATTTCTTAGCGCAGTTATTTGCTTTTTGATTAATCATTTTTAACTTTTTAAACGAAACTGAGTTTTTTCTTTGTCTTAATCTAGTCAATTTCGAGTCTTGCACATCCCTAAATCTAACAACCAGACCCCAGATCATTAATTTAACATTGAACATAAGAACATTATAATGAATAAATTTTAGCAAAACAAGTTTAACATTTAGTAACTATTTGTATTTTCTATTAATATGTAATATTTTTATACAAGATTTGATTTGAAATCAAGGCTCTGGATTTAAAGATAAAAATAATATTTGTATTTAATATGGCTTTTACAGTGAAAATAAGAACACAGTTCACACTTTACACTGCTGCCACTGGACAATACTTGAAGAAAATAGTTTGTTACTGCCTAATCCTTGACCTAGGTTTCATCCTATCTAAACTCATCAAGAGGAAGTGTGAAACCTGCAAAGTAACTTTCTAAAAGAGGAAACCAACAAACACAAACGGGAGGCAGAGTAAAAATGGCGCCAAATAGAAGAGCAAGACCTCCAAAGTTCACAATTAAAACACAAACAAAACACATAATTATGCAATTTTTTGTGTACATCAAAAGAAGGGGACTGATGTATTCTGAAAATTATATAATGATGTGTTTTGTTTTAATAGTGAACATTTAGGACTACAGTTTTCTGGTAAGTTTGCAGGCCTTGCCCTTCTGTCCTTCTTTCAATGATTTAATTTAATAACAGCTGTTTGGTGGCATTTTTCCTTTTTTTTNCCTCGTTTAGAAAGTAGCGTTGCGTGTTTCACACTTCTTCTTGGTGGGTTTTTATTGAATGGAACTTAGGTAGGGTTTGGATGAAAAACATCGATTTTATTCAAGAGTCAGAAATGTAAAGTGTGTGTGTTGTTTTTTTTTTGTTTCCTCGTTTAGAAAGTAGCGTTGCGTGTTTCACACTTCTTCTTGGTGGGTTTTTATTGAATGGAACTTAGGTAGGGTTTGGATGAAAAACATCGATTTTATTCAAGAGTCAGAAATGTAAAGTGTGTGTGTTGTTTTTTTTTTGTTTCCTCGTTTAGAAAGTAGCGTTGCGTGTTTCACACTTCTTCTTGATGGGTTTTTATAGAATGGAACTTAGGTAGGGTTTAGATGAAAAACATCGATTTTATCCAAGAGTCAGAAATGTAAAGTGTGTGTTGTTTTTTTTTTCATTGATAAAGCCCTATTGCTTACACCCCCTTTTACATGTTTCTATCCGCCTTTCCTGTACCTTCTTTCAAATACATATAACAAAAATACCTTTAAGTGGAAAGACATTTTGTTTAAAGAAAATATCTCTAGTCTAGCGGTGAAATGGTTTGAACTAAACACGAAGGAGGCTTGCACAGCATTTATCCTCAAGAAACTTTTTTTATTATTATAGGTTTTCCCCCACCTCCACCCAAAGCTACAAGGTATACAATCTTTCGGTGTCGCCGCCTGTTTCGTCCATTCCTGAAGCGACGATAACATCCCCAGCCCACCAGGTCACCAACATTTCACCGCCCAGCGGCCCATCGATCGCAGAGGAAAAATTCACCATACCAAAGGTGGGTTGCTTTGAGAGCTCTCATCATCATCATAAATGGTTTACAGCCTCTGTTCGGGTCAGTTTAGTAAAATGCCTCAATCTTCCTCTATCCTTCCCTCCCCATTCTTCCTTTAATTGCTTCCATTCTTTTCCTCTTCACTTACACACTTGCTGTTATCTGCACCTCCCATATCTTTCTTGTTCTCCCTTGCTATCTTTTTCCTACATACTTCATCTATATCATTCTCTTTGGTATCCTCTCCTTTTTCATCTTCACTACACAACTGTATCATCTCAGTCTTGCTTCCTCTACTATATCATGTACTCCAACATCCTCATTACGTGACCATACCATCTCAGTCTTGCTTCCTCTACTATATCATGTACTCCAACATCCTCATTACGTGACCATACCATCTCAGTCTTGCTTCCTCTACTATCTCATGTACTCCAACATCCTCATTACATGTCCATACCATCTCAGTCTTGCTTCCTCTACTATCTCATGTACTCCCTGTACTCCAACTCTTTCCCAGATAACTTCATTCCTACTCTTGTTTCTCCTCGTGACAGCTAACATGTTCCTCACAAACTTCATTCCCATGGCCTCCATTTTATTGGCTCCTTTTACATCCGCTGTCCATGTTTATACAACATTTAAACAAGGACCAAAATAATACAGTAAAAAGTTTAGCACTGCGAATAGAACTTAGAAAGATCTTTATGTTTAGTATCAGCTGTCATGTTCAGGATGGCCACAGTAGGTAACAACTTGGACACCCTGGAAAAGTCGGGGAATTAAAAATATGTTTGAATATGATGTTATTTTGAAGTCAATCATGGAAAATGATTTGTCTGTGTATAGAAGAGATGTATCTTAGTCGCTTCCTCTTCAAACACTATTTTATACTTATTGTTTGGTCGGGGAGTGGATTGTATAAGTCACAAAACACGAAGAAAACAGGGGGGGAAAAAAGAGTAAGGCAGGGGAAATTGAAAAATGTCTTGTGTAATAACAGGAAAAATTCTGAGTATTTTGTAGGGGTGGGCTAGTTGACATTTTTGACTTTGAGCCAAGTTCGAATCAATTTTGAATGAAAACAGAATGTATTTTTTTGATTCTAAGATGCCATCTATTGTAAAATACATCTTAATTTTTCAATATGACCAACAGAAAAAAAGCTTTGAGTCAGAGAAAATAAATAAGTCAAACACTAAAATACTCTATTTATAAGAATTAGTGTTAATATAAAATTAAATTTACTAATAACATTAGTATTATATTTAGAAGAAGGTACAGGAAAGGTGGATGGAAACATATTAAAGGGGACGAACACAATATGGCTTTTACAATAAAAAGAAGAACACAGTTCACATTTTACACTGCTGCCATTGGACAAAGCAGTAATGGTTGCCTCTTAAATAAAATAGATCGACACCACCCAATCCCCTGACCTAGGTTTCATTCTATCGAAACTCATCAGGGAGGAGTGTGAAACAGCCGGGGGACTGGATGTTGTGCCTGTCCTAGTCTTAAGTTATATTATAAGGAATATGAAGCTACGACAGGCCTAGCCAGCCGGTGGTAGAAAATATAATAAATAGTAAAAAAAACTGACCACAGGCCACAAGCTGTAAACTGTAATGGATGTAAAGTTAAAAGTAATTTGTAATGTAAGTTCTGTCCTGTATATGTGAATAAAGCTCTTTGTTTGTTTGTGCGTGTGATCAGTACAACCAACTGAATAAGAGATCTCACAGTGGCTCAGCGCTAGGGATGGGCAGTGTCGTCGCACAACATCAGCAACACCAACATCAGAGGAAACACCCACCCCCACTGGTGTCATCGTCCAGCGACTCTGCCCTCAATACGACCCTCTCCACGGGAGGTCTACAACCCCTGCTTGCCCATCTGCTGACCACGAGTACGTACCAACTACCGACACCTTGTGAAGGTCTCGGAAAGCGTTAGGGATGGAACCCTCGTATCCTCAAACCGTTGAATACTTAGGTTTAGTAAAAAAAAAAATTCAAAGAAAACGTCTAATTAAAACATATTTTAGAGCTTTAATGCTGCTTATTGGTGACGGATCCGAACAACTGGGTGCTTGCAAACTGGACACTGAGAAGACTGGGCGCCAGGATTAATTTTTTTTATATGTTATAGTCGTAAAAAATTAAAAACAGACTACTAGATGCCGGTTAGGTTTAGTTAGGTTAATTCATCTTTACATTGTTTATTTTATGCAAAATTCTTATTTTTCATGGTTTTTTGTGTTATAAAATAATTTCAAAATTTATAGTATCAAATAGTCTGACTTTATAAATATACACAAATTTAGTCTCCTATGTTATGATTTTTTTTAAATAACTAATAATGAATGTAGTAAAAAAAAACAATTATAATATTTTTACACTGACACCCAGTTGTCTTGGTTTACCAGTGTCCAGTTTACACACGCCCAGTTGTCCTAGACCGAATTGTTGGTTCGGCCTCAACATAATTATATTAAAAACTAATCCAGAGCCCAGACCATTAATTTAATACTTTATGAATGTACATTATAATAAATGTGCTCATTCATTCAAACTGCACTACTTCAGCATTCATTCATTACTGACTCTGGCCATACGAGTTTTTACACATTTATTTCTTAGATATATCACATTACAACCACATTCTCCTTGCTCTTGTGTTTCTACTGACAAATTCACACTTCACATCCATAAAACAATGTTGGCGACAACACATTTGTATATACTGTACTAAAATCACCCGCCTCGGTGGCGAAGTTGTCTTAACGCGCTAGTCGTGTTGGGCTCGACGGCTGAGGACGGGGAGATCGAGGATCGAATCTCGGTTGGGTGAACTGGGGGGGGGGATGTTTCCTGAATGGTTTTCACTCTCCCTCCACGCAAATGTGGGTTCACTTCCTCTAATTCAACCTTCCCAACTCCTAATTCATTAGCGTAGTTAGTACTTAAAGCATATAACCCGAACGGGTAGTAAGACACGGTGCTAATAATATTATTGTACTAAAATCATCTAAAAAAAATATATTGCACAATTGTTTGTAATATTTTGTTTTATTTGTATTTATAATGTTACTATCATAACTTACAATTTGATTACTTCGGATATTTTCCACATGAATATAATTGTCTGTAAAATGAGTATTTTAACTGTCATTATTTTTATTGGTGAAGCTTCGTTAATTATTTTTATTAACGCTATGCAAAGCCAATTTCTAAATGTCTAGGGTTGTGCAAAGTCCACTTTTTCAATTTGAAGTGAACTCGAGTCGAATATATGAATTATTATTCAAGCTGAATCAAAATGTTAACATTTTCTTTTAGTTTTGTGCTTGAAAAAATATTAAATTGTTGTTAATCATACAACTTTATAAACTTGGAAAATATTTTATTTCACAATTGTTTGTAGTCTAATATTACTCTTACAAATCAATTTATTATCACAACATGAATTTCAATTACTTCAGATTTTTTCTATATTGATAATAATTTGTAATGTATAAGACCGCTCAGATTGGCTATAATTGAACATAAATGGAGTATTTTAGCTATCATTTTTATTGGTGAAGTTTTGAAGCCAGAATTTGTTTCGAAACGAAGTTGAAACTGATGTTTGTTTCGAAGCCATGTCAAAGTTTCATAGTTTCGCATACCCATAAAGTTTCTTTATTTTTTATCAATTATGTTCTTGATTCTCGATTTTATCTAGCTCTAAAAAGATCCTCACACAAAGCAAGGTTTTGATATGTTATGTGTTTGGTTTTTCTCCACCCGGCCAGATACCACCGGTTTGTACAACTTCACGGCAGCTGATAAGTCTGGTCTGAAGACCTCCTCGGTGGTTCCTATTTTACCCATGCCATCGGGCGCAACTCCTGGGCCCAAGACCACCACGGCTCTGTTAATCACCACGCCTGTTTCCATGACATCAATGCAACCCTCCGGACAGGTGAGGTCACCTGATTCACTAGTACAGTGGTGGAGAATCTGTGGTGAGTGTGCTTTGCCCGGGGCATGCGAACACGATTTGGGTGACGCGCCTACAAGAAATAAATAAATAAATAGATATTAAATAAAATTTCTCCGAATGCAGGATGATTATTTTCGGGTCTAGTACGCCTTAACCGTTCTATTCTAAACCACTTATTTCTTAAAATATCACAAAGATTGAAATCAGCCATATATTATTACAAACATTAAAACAGGTAAAAAAAGAAGCAAAACACTTTTAAATGAAATAAGAAAAAGTTCCACTCACCCAAGTGACGGATATTTTTCGGCTGTTCTAGAACTATACCCCAAACATAATTTTTACCGTCTTTACAAAGGTGTAAAAACAGTCTATTATGACCACAATTAACTCTACGTCATATTAAATTTGACTCGTAGATGATCACAAGTATCCATAACAGACAAATTATAGACGTAATTGAAATAACACAACTATGTCGCCAAAGCAGGCTCTGAAGCAAAGTAAATGCTTAATAAATAATAAAATATTGACCAGAAAATAAGCCAATTTCTTCCCCCAAAAACAGTGTTTATAAAATCTTTCTATAGCCTATAATTGCACCCTTGGATAATGCATAACAGATTTGTTAACTTTGACGACCGAAGATATAATATATTGAAAGAGTTTATAGTTTTTTACCACTCAACTTTGACAAGGTGAACTATTGTTTTATGAACATGGTGAAAAACTTTCAAGATCTTATAACACTTGGGTTCAAAACTGGTCTCATGTTTTTTCTATAATGTGTAACTAATTCTATTTAATAATTTTCGCATATTAAACTAGAATATTATTCGGTGACTATTCAAAACTTGCGAATAATATTTGTTTTGATTTGAGATGCCTACATCTTAACATGTTATTCTATTTCTCAGAAGGAAAAGAATGAAATTATTTAAAACAGATCCTCCTCAACACAATGGTGGCGCCATCGTGCAACAGAGGGGCTGACTCTCCTTCGGACAGTTCAGCTGTGCCGTCGCCTGCGAGTCTCAATATCTCCCCTCTCTCATCTCCTCTCAACCTTGGCAGTCCCCTGTCGCCTCAAAAACAGATCCAACCGCGACAGGACTCCGATAGGGCCCACTACAGGAGTCCGAAAAATATCAACGCTGCCCCTCCTAAGGTAGACGAGCATTTTTTAGACGGAAGATTGTTGACATTTGGGTTAGTAATTTATTTGACAGATCCCCTCTGTGGTCAGAATATCTGGCTAAAGGTTCGATTTGATTCCCGATGTATAGCACTAGGTCAAACTCAGCCAAGTGAGGACAAATGAGGGTCAACTTGAATAAGTAAGTAGCAGCTCCGGTCTAGAAATTCTACGAGTAAACATTAATGGCTAGAGAGTTTGTTGTGCTGATAACTTGACACCCTCTATCTATAAATGTCGGCACTATCACCATCTAACAGCGGCGGTGGATTTGGCGGTAGTGGTCGATTTTTCTTCGAGAGGCAGCCAATACCTCTTTGTCCAGTCGCAGCATTGTTTGTTCCCTTTTTTTTTTTTTTGTGTTTCTATCCACTTTTCCTGTACCTTCTTACAAATATAACGATTTACTTAGAACATGACAGATTGATCTTGTGTTGTTTTCTTTTAGTACAAATTTATTTCAATTAATAACCGAGCTTTTTTTTTCATCAACTTTATTAATGTATTATTTTGGGAATAGGGCTGTCTGAATTATGTGAAGAACAGTTTAATAGTGTCAAGGTCTAGGGGTAAGGTGTCAGACTTCTGTTCTGGGGGTCTGGGGTTCAATCCTCGGTCCCAGCACAGATTTATCTGATAGCCAAACCCTTCCTTCACCTCTGACAAGACGTGTATTAATCACAACTTGTGAATGTGTGGAATGCCAGGCCTCCACCATGGTTCGGATTCCACGTTAAACTGTAGGTCCTCCATTTCATCTCACAATCACCCTACCATTACACATCAGCGTAAGTGCGTATAACCCGAACGGGTAGTAAGACGCGGTGCTAATAATAATAATAATAATAATAGTGTCAAGGCTAGTGATGTTCTACAGTATCTAGTTATGAAGGTGTTAAAAAAACATTTCTTATTTCATTCCAAGACATTCCTTGCGTTAGGGTTATGGTTGACTTTCTTCCAGGAGCACCGACGCATGGGTCACATCAACGCAGAACAGAAAAGACGTTGCAACATCAAGAACGGGTTTGACATGCTGCATTCCCTCATCCCGCAGCTCAATCAAAATCCAAACGCCAAGGTATACGCCAACATATTGTTTGACCGATTTTATCGTGAGGATCGGGAATTAAGTGATAAGAACCCGACTTATCCGACACCTTAGCTCAGTTGGTAGCATGTTTTTCAACTGAGTTAATTTCTGGCATGGCCGAAAAATGTGTAGTTTTTAAAATGTGAGTTAAAGTCGCGATTATCCGGCCCTGTTCTCGATGTTAACAAGTATGTTTTAAATAAACAAATCGGTACATATTCACTGTAAAACATTCATCGAATTTGTAAAGTAGTTCTTTTGTCACTCCATTTTCACTTTTTCTTGCTATGTAGCCGATGTTCCATTTACAAAAATGAAATACTATATAGTATGGATTTTAAAAATTTCTTTCGTGTTTAACCTCTCATACCCCCCTTACAATTACTGTTCCTATTTACCATCACACTCAGAAAATGAACAGATGCTCTTAAAACAAAGTTAATGTACTGTGAAAATAATTTAAAAAAAAAAGTAGGCGAACTCATACGTAAAATTATTTACACTCGAACTCTATATTATCCGGCATGGAACGTCGCCACATTAGGACTGTTTAATCGTATTTTCTTAAAATACAGCTTTGATGGGTTTTTTCTGGTTCGAGCGTTGTCTCGGTTAATTATCCGCGAAATGGGCTTTTATTTTACAACATTAATCAAAGCCTGCATCGTCGGGTACACGGATTAAAAAGTCAGGTCATCTTGGGTCCAGTATGTCAGTGACAGCAAGGTCAATGTTTGAATTTTAAGTCAAATATGCTGAAGGTGTTTGTTTTTTTTATGTTTTTTCCCCAATAAATGTTTTTCTCACCCTGTTAATTTAAATGTAAGTACATTTCCTTTAAATTGAACCCTCTTCATCCCTACCCTATCAATATGATTACATATCCTGAAAATTGAAAAATGACACCTGGACACGGGAATCGAACCCGGGACCTTCGGCTTAGTACGCCACTGCACTGGATATGATATCTAAGAGGTGCTATCCTCACCAAAATGCATAGATGATAGCTTCGGCTATCTGATTCATTAATATGATTACAGTTAATATCTCGGATGGTATGTCGTGGTGCAAAAAAAAAAGTTCAATGACCGCTCGTAGCGTATTTCATGCTTTTTCTGCCTGAATATAACTTGATGGAGGGTGACCTGACGATCTAGGGGTAATGTGTCAGGATTCTTTACTTGGGGGGCCATGGTTCAATCCTCGGTCCTGACACAAATTTATCTAAGTGCCTTCACCACTGACAAGACTTGTATTAATCACAACTTGTGAATATGAGGAATGCCAGGCCTCCCACCGTGGTTCGGATCCCACGTTAAACTGTAGGTCCTTCATTTCATCTCACAATCCACCCTACCATTACAGATTAGCGTAAGTGCGTACAACCCGAACAGGTAGTAAGACGCGATGGTAATAATAATAACTTGATGGACAACCTTTTTCAGCTTAGCAAAGCGGCTATGCTACAGAAGGGAGCCGATCACATTCGGCAGCTACGCTCTGATCGCTCCCAGCTCAGAGAGGAGATGGATAGTTTGAAGCAACAGATCGAAAGTCTCAACGCCGCCATCAGGTAAGTGACTGCAAACTGTTCCCCATGGATTAAAAACGGCTTCAAACCATTTTCACAATAGACTAGACTGCCAATGACAGTGAGATTGGTGTTCAAATCTCGATCAGGTGTATTGAGGGTGGTATTTCCACTCTACCTCTATGTAAATGGGGGTACACTTACTCTAAATCCAACCTTCCTTACCCCTAAAACATCAAAGTACATAGTATATATTTGGATAACCCAAGCAGGTAGTAAGAAATGCTTTAAAAAAAATCCATTCCAATCCTGTTTTTATAATTTTTTTTTTACAACTTTGCTTTGAATTTAAAAAAAGTTGTCTATCTAACTCCCCCTCCAATGTTGGTTGGTCACAGCAACTGCCAGTCCATGCTGCCGGCCACTGGGGCACCAGTGTCGAGACAGAGGAGCAGTAAGATGAAGGAGATGTTTGACGAATACGTCAGGGTGAGGACCCTGGAAAACTGGAAGTTTTGGATTGTATCCTTCATAACGCACATTAGAATACGTCTTGGTATTTGACGATGACGAGACTCAAATGTTATTTAGAATACAGAACTGGAGTTAAACCATGGTGTTTGGAGATTGTATATTTGTGTGTTGGTGCCAAAAACTTTGTGTTCGGTGGTTATTTGCGGTGTATACACAATTTTACTATTGTTTTTAACACTCGTCGTTTGTATTTTTGTTCGTGAGCAGTGGTACAGTGTTGCCTCGTCTTTGACTTGTTGTTTCCGAATCCATCAGGGGCCGATCACACTTTTAAAATATCGGCATATAAACATTTCAAACCGTGTTGAGTTGGCGTTGGGTATATTTCGCAATAATTAAATCAACAAAACCGAGTGTGCACGAGTTTATTTTGGCCATCATTGTGAGTAACAAAACATAATACGGTCCACTTCACTCCCAAACTCACGGTTTAAATTACTTGGGATAGTCAACACATCTTTGTTTCAGTTATGCGATAAAAATGCAAAAAACAATTAGTAGTGGACTAAAATGCCTCCCATCTTCCTCTATCCCTCCACCATTCTTCTCCTCTCACTTGCATGCTTTCTGTTCTCTGCTCCTCATCGCCACCTGTAGTCTCAATAAGGGAAGGTTACCACCAAGAAAAGGTCTACCCGAGAACCTTTACCTGCAGCATTCCCGCTACGGAGCTGTAGGCCACGACAGGCTAAATGAGCCGGTGGTCGAAACAAACCAAAGTACTCGAGATAATAAAGTAAAATACCAAATTGAGTAACTTAATTCATCCAATTTGATATTCGCGCCGACAAAGCTGGTCTACCTTGTGAGTCGATGCATTAGAATGGGAAGGAATAGTGAACAAGGGATTAATTAAGCTGCAGCTCTTGAACTCTTTTAGGTTTGTTGCTAACAGAGATTATTTTAGGTTAAGTAACACACCCACATATATAAAAAAACTATCCATGTCGCACTTGGTGTGACAGACACCTTAATCGAACTTGACTCACTGTCGACCTATATCCCACAGTCCTTTACCCTCCTTTAACCTTCCAACTCATAAAATGGTGGTAAATATCTGTGTAACAAATAATAAATATATAACTAACATGAATAAGGAACTGCATTAAATGAAATTAAGCTAAATAAATTATTCAAAAGTTATTGTACTATATTAAATATATAAATTGTGAAAGAAGTAGTACTTGAATCTGATGGTATGCTCATGTAATGAGGATTAAAAAGAAGTGAATATCAAAGAGAACACCAGAAAAAACGCCGGGAATTTGGTGGTAAGAAAATAGTGACAACCCTGAATAAAACAAATCTCTTTTAAGTCTACAATTATTATTTTTTTTAACTCTGGATTTGTAGGTAAAATGATTAAGATTCGAAAAAAATAAAAGTTGATTTGATCTATCTTTGCTTGACCTAGATAGTCTTGGGATAAAGTGCTTGCCTCGGGACCTGATTTTTGGTGGTTCAAACCCAGCCAGGATTGACGGATATTTCTTAAGTGATAAAAATCTGTAGCGCAACGTATTTCAGATGGTTGGTAAAGCCGTCGGTCCCATGTTGATTGTGACAGTTAAAAGAACACTGAAAGGTATGTTAAAATACCTTTCCCAGTAAAGTAGGAAGGCTCTTTCGCTCTCGCTCATAGAAATTCTTGTGTGCTGGTATAATCAGTCAGTTCTGAAAGTGCATGTTAAACACCTCAAATAAATTAAAATCTTTACTTTGCTATATAGTTTTTCAGAATAAAACATTTTATTTATTTAATAAAAAATATGATGTGCCCTTAACACTTGTCCAGTTTAGCATCCTTTTTGAGCCTCTGCTAGTGTCCTTCAACCAGATGGTTTCGACAGCCAGCCTCGAGGATCTCTTCAGATCAACCCTTCTGTGGGTGGAACAGCACTGTTCACTAGTCACTCTCAGACCAGGTACAAAACATTTCACGTCCTTAAGAGACCGGCTAAATGCCGCAGTTTAGGGGTAACATGTCAGACTTCTATGCTGAGAGTCCGGGGTTCAACCCTCGATCCTGGTACAGATCTATCTGATTACCAAACCCTTCCTTCACCTCTGACAACATGTGTATTAATCACAACTTGTGAATGTTTGGAATGCCAGGCCTCCACCGTGGTTCGGATCCCACGTTAAACTGTAGGTCCTCCATTTCATCTCACAATCACCCTACCATTACACTTTAGCGTAAGTGCTTTTAACCAGAACAGGTAATAAGACGCGGTGATGATAATAATAATGGTATGGGGTTATCAATAAACTATGTAACCTAATACTTTTGAGAAAGAACGGGTCTGAGGGGGACATGATGTTTCATGGGGGGGGGAGAAAGGGTGGGTAGGGTAAATCACAGTGTTATGTACTATAGATATTACACTTAAATTACCTTACTGGCCCGAATATAGTGTGAGGTTTTATCTCCAAAAATGACCTTCCAAAAACTTTACTCTTATTTTATACAGAGTCTGATATTTTACAATCATCAATACAGAAGTATATTCTCTATTTCGTAGCACAGATGACTGTTACTGTACTGGGCGATTGGTAGTAATCGATATGCATGCGTATGTCTAATAATGAATTCATGGTCAAAAACAAGTGAGAAACCAGCACGAACCCAGCAACTATCACACCTGTGCACGTCTAATAATAAACTCATGGACGAAACTATGAGAGAGAGAGAGAGAGAGAGGGAAGATCTCCACCCTTCAATGTAACTGAACTTTTAAATCAGTAGTTGACTGTTAGTTGCCGGAAGAATCTGTGTTGTGTTTCTGATAATAAAATACACATAATGTGGACCTAATAGAACTATGTTAAATTTATTTAGTTTTTACCTTCTGGTATAGTTGAGACCATTTAGATTTCAGGTAGAAAACCTTCAAAATATAAGAGTCGTATTATGTGCAAGGCCATACATACTTTATTCGAGCTAATACAATATAGTGTTGAAAAATTAATAGTATTGTTAATAATTTAAAATGTGTAATAAAGTATTATTATTATTAAATTCTTTGAAATCATTTAAATTCATGATTTAAAATAGATTCTGAGTAGTATTAAATCTTAGTCCTTCTTTTTAGTGTCACGAAAGTTTCCCTACATAACACAGTTGATTGGGAGGGAGGGGGGGGGGGCTAGCTTCCGTATT
>CABFVZ010001434.1:64631-109074 GCA_902151445.1 Timema monikensis
AAAAAAAAAAAAAAAAAGGTTGAATGCTGTTTTAATCAAAATACGAAATATAATAATCAATAAATTACAATATGATTCAAACTGCCTTTTTTATTTTTTTGTAGCTGTATAATATATGTTATAACTGTATAATTCCTAGTAGACTATGTAAATACGAATAAAAACATGTTTATTTAAATTTTAAAACTTTTTTATTCATAAAAAAAAAGGTTTGGGGGGGCTGGGGTAGAACGTGTGACATACTGTTGAGTAGGGAATTTTGAGAAATGATCAGGGGAAAAAAAGTCGGAAATTTCATTGGACAAGTTGAGTGCTCTGTCACCTGTCAATTTTTTTTTTTTTGCAGCTGTGCTGAACTCCTTAAGGTACCTGAGCACAGCGACAGATATCATGACAGACCCCAGCAGGTTACCAGAAGAGGCGAGACGGGCCTCCGCCAAACCGTCCGTCAGAATAGAAAACTCTCATTCCTAGTGAAAAGATTCTTCTCGTCAACTGCCGCCGCATTTCATCAGAGGCGAGCGCAGTTTTTAAATGGAAGGCGCTCGACTTCAAATGGGAACAGTTTTAGAGCAATTCAAAACCAGGACGTGGCACATATGAATACCTGAGTGGACAAATTAATATTTCAAATACATCTCCCTTTATGTTATAGTATAAGGTAAAAATAAATATTTAAAAAAATCAACAAGAAAAAATATGTACAACTCAATGGGTGAGAAAATTTAAGTTTAGTGACTATCTTTTTTTTAGCCTTTTTTTAATGCTTAAATCAACTTTATATGTGTTATATTATTATTTAAATAATTTTTTGTAAGTTACCACAAAATAAGCCCTTACAAAAATAGTTAAGCTTT
This sequence comes from Timema monikensis, assembly GCA_902151445.1. Classification (NCBI taxonomy): domain Eukaryota; kingdom Metazoa; phylum Arthropoda; class Insecta; order Phasmatodea; family Timematidae; genus Timema; species Timema monikensis. The sequence continues at coordinate 65,489 of CABFVZ010001434.1, forward strand.
AGTTTTTAATTAGTTTTACAGCTCATCATTTAACTTTACCGAATCAGTGGAGTAGAGTAATAGTTCTTAAAATTGAAGACTCAAGTGCAATAATATATTATTATGATCACCATCATCATCATCTCTTTCCAGTTAGTTTAGTAAAATGCCTCCATCTTCCTCTATTCTTCAACCAACCTTCCTCCTTTAATTTCTTCACCCGCCTCGGTGGCGTAGTTGGCTAACGCGCTTGTCGTGTCGAGCTCGACTGCTGAGGACGGGGAGATCAAGGTTCTAATCTCGGTCGGGTGAACTGGGGGTAGTTTTGCTTAAATGGTTTTCCACACTCCCTCCACGCAAATGCGGGTTCACTTCCTCTAATTCAACCTTACCAATTCCTAATCCATTAGCGTAATTAGTACTTAAAGCGTATAATTCAAACGGGTAGTAAGACGCGGCGCTAAATATTTAATTTCTTCCATTCTTCTCCTCTCACTTGAACACTTTCTGTTATCTGTTCCTCCCATCTCTTTCTTGGCCTCACTCGCAGTCTTATTTTCCCACATATTTAATTTCCAACATTTTCTTCAGCGTCCTCTTTTTTTCCATCCTCATTAAATACCCATTAGTTGAATAAGATTTAATTTAATTTTTAATTATATATTTTACCCATACTTTTATGTATCCTTGCTCACCATAATATACATCCGTCTATTATTTAAGTGAAGCCTATTTGGACATGAATTATTCAGCAGAACATGGTGGTGTATCGATTATCAATATGGAAATTAATTGCTCAGGTCTACTCCCGATAAATAACGGCTTTAGTGACCGTATGGTCTAAGGTTCTACTCTCGTAATAGACTAAACTGCCTATAACAGGGATATCGTGGTTCGAATGCACTGAGGGTGGTTTTTCCTAAATTGTTTCACACACTCTTTTTCTCCACGCAACTGTGGATACATTTCATATAAATTCAACCTTCATCATACCTAACCCAAAAGCGTACAACCTGAGCGGGTAGTAAGACGCAATGCAAAAAAAAAAGGACGTGAAATATTTCATACTTAGATTGTGTAGTTAGTTCAAAATGGCGTCTTGTGGAAAGGAAATATATCTTATAGATCTCAAATGTATTGTAAATAATTTAATAATTGACATTTATCACCCTAAGGAAAGCTTATTTTTGCACACAAAAAAAAAAGTAAACGTGCATCTTATGTTAGTTCATGGAGGCATTTTATTAAACAGACTCCTTGGTCCCAGCACAAATTTATCTGATTACCAAACCCTTTCTTCACCTCTGACAAGACGAGTATTAATCACAACTTGTGAATGTGAGGAATGTCAGGCCTCCACCGTGGTTCTGTTCCCACGTTAAACTGTAGGTCCTTCATTTCATCTCACAATCACCCTACCATTACACATTAGCTTAAGTGCGTATAACCCAAACGGATAGTAAGACGTGGTGTGATAATAATATTAATAATATTCATAGCCCTGCTTTTATGGTGAATAAAAAAATCCCAATTTCGTTTTTAAGTTTCCCAAAAGCAGTGAATAAGCGGTGAATTACATAAATCCTATTTTTGCGACGAAATTATCGAATTAAGACAAAAGCGTTAAAAAAGTGGTTTTTACCATACTTTCTTGATTAAGGTGACTTTGTTGGGTTAAAACTAGACTTCCAGGACAATGTTTGAAACAGGTAAACTAAACATATTGAGGTGAAAACCAAAAATTACATTTTGTTTGGACAAAACGGTAAAAAACACTAGTCCGAAAAAAAATGTGCTGTCAACTTATTAAAAAAGTAAGATTTAGTGGCAGCTGGTCCGGAAAAAGTATGTACAAGTCACAAAGACAAAATATTAGCGCGAATGCCGAAAATCGCGATTATCGCGCTAAAACGCCGATTTCGTGAATTATCGCGACAATTCTGAGCATATATTTGCAACCAGGGTAACCTGAAATGTGAACATCTGAAAGAAAAAATATATCTTAATTTTATTTTTTCTGACTCAAATTTTTTAGTAAATTGAAAAAAAGAAATCTAATAAAAAATTTCAGATTCCATCTTCGAGATGCACATTTTTGTGCACAGGGGCAACTAATTTTTAAAATTTTGGACCTCTGCGTGTGGTAGATACAATTCTCATGACAGACATAAAAAGTACTGAGTCTTACTACCTGTTTGGGCTATATGCATAACTGTTCTAATAATGCTAATGCGATAAATATGACTAAAGTAGCATTTAGAGTAAATGTACTTGAATTTATGTAAGAAGAAAGAGTTGAGGTAAAACCACCCTTATTAAATCCGAGCAGGATTCAAACCCCAGTGTCATAGTCATCGGTAGTCTAGTCTATTGCAAGAGTGACACCTTAGACCATTCAACCACCGAAGAAGGTTATGATATAATAAAAATCACTTAGTGCAATACATACATTTTTTACTTTACCATAACTAATATTTTACTCCACTGTTTTTTTTTTTAAATCACTGTACATGAAAGTTGAAATACTCTTTGTTATATACATATATATTTTTTGTTACGTTGTAGCGTTTAAAAAATAAGAGCCATAATATTTGTTTGTTGTCTTGTTTACCTCGTATGATTTATAAGGTTTGCTTTTTGTATCTGTCGAGTGCCATATTTAATTTAAAAGCATGACTTTTTTTTTTCTTTAATATATAAAGAAATAATGCCAACACAACATAATATAATTTACTTATATGCTAACTTAATTGTCCATAATCCAATTCTTATTTAACAAGTCCTAGACTAGAAAGATTAATTTAATTATCTTTAAAACTGTGTCTTAAGGGGTTTATGCACATGGACTAATTACACTAATTTTGTAGGGACGAGGAATCCTGAATTTAGAGAAAACATACCCGCATTTGCCTGGAGAAAAATAGGGAAAACATTTAAAGAAAAGTCGACCTCTGTGATCTCCTCAGGACCTAATGTTTGTGGGTTCAAACCCAACCAGGCTTGACGAATTTTTCTTGAGCAATAAAAAAAAAAAAATCTGAAGCACAACTTCTTTAGGAGAAGAAGTAAAACCGTCGGTCTCAAGACAATTGTGGAATGTAAAAGAACCTTGGAAGGTATGTGAAAATACCTTTCCCGGCAAAATTGTAGATACTTTCTCTCTCGCTCATAGAAATTCTCATGTGCTGATGTAATCAGTTCGGTTCAGAAAGTGCATGTTAAATATTTAAAATAAATAAATAAAGTATTTAAGAAAAAAAACAAAACATACTCGCTACACCTGACTGAGGTTGGAACCCTGATCTTTCTGTCATAGGCAGACGTGTCTCTTGTGTGAGTGACACCTTATACCATGGGTGTCTAACTCATTTAATCAAAGAGCCACATTGAATATTAAAACTACAGAGGGAACCACATCTCAGAAAATTCAATATTGTCAACTATTGTCAAAATTTAAAAAAAATATATATAAAAATACTATGTAGAATTTAAGAGACTTTAATTTTCCCTAGAAAAAATTAAACACATATAAATACATACCTTATCACGATGTTCCCTTACACGATAGGAAAGAAACTCTGAATATAGCTCAAAAAACCACTCCGTACTTAATCCATCCTCACTAATTATCTACACACACCCATTAGATTCCTTTTCAATCCACACTCCTTTACCACCCATTGTATTGTATCCTTAATACCCAAATTGACTCATTTCGATAATCATCATCAAATCAACTGTTTCCAGCCTGTGGCAGAGTACGTTTAGTAAAATGCCTCCATCTCCCTCTATCCTTCCATCATTCTTCTCCTCTCACCTGCACATTTTCTGTTATCTGCTCCTCCCATATCTTTCTTGGCCTCCCCTGCGGCCTTTATCCCTCATACTTAATTTCCAAAATTTTCTTTGGCATCCTCTCTTTTTCCATTCTATTTTGATGCAAGTGCAAAACATAAATAATCTTTGATAAATAATTAATTAGGAGCAACTTTCATAATGTCATAAGTCATTATTATTTTAAAATCATTGTAACAGAAGGCATTAAAAAAAGTATTTTAGCTTTTTGTAAATATGAATTATTTGTTTATTTGGTTTCTAATTCTTTTTTTTAAAAAAAACTTGGTTTAAAAAATTTGATTTATTTAATTGGTTTGAAAGCATTAGTTTTAAACTATTTTATATAAAAGTTTTGATAGTTTTACAATTTAAAATAAATATTTAAGAAGTTTGTTACAATTTTCATATTATTTTTAATAATTTTGATAATTTAAAATACGGGTTTTAATAAGGTTCATAAATTGACCCCAAAAAAAAACTACACTTATGTAAGAACATATACAAAAAATCAAACATCCGTTTGGATATTTGGTGAGCTTTTTTTTAAAAAAAAAAAGTGTGCCCCATTTGGGCTTTATTTTAACCACACTGATGGGGTAGAGAGGGAAAAGTATGGTTGAATTTTTGAAGAAATTTACTCAAGAGTTATGAGAGTGATAAATCATTCAGGGAAAAACCATACTTGGCAAGGATTTGAACCCTAACCTTGTTACCTGCACTCTACCCTCTTACGAGTGTGACTCCTTAAAAACCAGGGGTCAGAAACTGGCCGATCTAGCGGGAATTTTCAGTCTTATATAAGAACGCTAAATTGGCATTGAAAGTCGATCATTGACTCTTTTGAGCTCGTAATATAACAAGTATTTTCAAATAATATTTGTGACAAAAACTACCTTAATCAGTAAAGACCTTGATTTTTAATGAATAAAATGATTGGGTCTCGCCGAATACATCCATTATTGTTTCCAGCCTGTGGTCAGTTTTTTATTCAAGCCATATATTTCCCACTACCTGCTTGTTAGGCCTGTCATAGCTTCATATATCTTATAATCTAACTTAAGACGTGGACAGGCACAACATCCAGTCCCCCAGCCGTTAATACATCACTGTGAAAAGGTAAACCCATATTTTACCAATGATAAATTTTTCTGCCATGCAAGGAATAGAACCTGGGACCATTAGCTCATGCTATCGACCGAGCCAAGGTGTCGGATATAGATATATATGGGTACTATCGACTCGGCTAAGGTTTTGGATATATATTATATATATATCCTTACACACACACACACATATTCCCCTAAAAACAGGCAACTGATAAAAATAATCTACTGTAGGTCCTAGAAAGCCGTGTTATCATTCCTAGATGCAATTGTTTTTATTAAACAATCATTCAAAGGGAACAAGCTATTTGCGCAGCTTTCGACTTAAGCTGATTAGACATTAGTGTGTAAACTAGTCGAAGAGACAGAAATCTAGCTTGTCATAATACACTTGTACATATTGGGTTACTTGTAAATATGGAATGGCTTTTTTTTTTTATTAGCACCACGTCCTACTACAAGTTCAGGTTACATGTGTATATACAAACTACTTGAGTGTGTAAAAGATTAGGAAGGTTGTATTTAGAGGAAGTGCAGCTGCATTCGTGTTGAAGAGTGGAAAAACATTTAAGGAGGAACCACCATCAAAACAACCTAATCGGGATCAACCCCCCGATCTCCCCATCAATTGGCAGTCTAGTCTAGTGTGATGGTGACGATTTAGACCGTGCGACCACTTAAGTGTCTTGAGATGGCTTCGTTATATCTTTAAAAATTCTAGAAAGAAAAAGCTTTTTTTATTTTTATTTAGTGTTGGATACATTTTAGAGGTTTATATTGCATCTAAGGAGTAATAATGAGAAAGGTAGAATTTATAGGAAATTGAGGGTCCTAACCCTTTAGGAAATAAAGCTCAATACACCCGGCCGGTATTTGAACCTCTTATATTTTACCTCTTTGGCTAGCCAGACTAATCTGCGTGCCCACCGAAGTGGATTTTTGGTAAGTTTATTTCTTGAGCTTACTATGTTTCTTTAGATTAATATTTTTGATTTTTGAGTCATATGTAAAATAGACATTATAATACTGGCATATATCTACTTTTAAAATCATTGAAACTATTTTCAACTAATGATTTAATTGTTGAGCAGAGCATTATACTCTCTGGGTTGTGACACAATATAATATTAACCTAATCTATATTCCCACAATTTGATAAAACTTGAACAGTATTTGTTAGAAAGCTTTACACATTTTGCGCAATTCAAGACAAATTAAACAAATATAACAGAAGAGTTTTTAAACACTCGTAGAAAGTTGAAGTATTTAAATTTCAAAACTTTCCATGAGATTGCGAAGTTTTCAATATCACAAGTTATGTTTCAAATTGTTTCAATCAATTATTCTATTACTCACTTATATGATTATATGGTATAAGGCTGGGATGGACAACCCTGTCGCCAATCGCCACAAGTGACGTATTTGAGTCTGCCTGATCTCACAGTAAAATAAAACCTTTTCTCTGACAGCGTGTTTTGGTTGTAACTAGACATGTCCTACATTAAATTGGAAGCATTCCTCTTTCAGATATTCAGCTAATGATTTTGCTACTTCTTCATCCACGCGCAAGCCGGACTCGGTCGTATTTCACCACAATATTGGCTTGTACGCATCATCCTCTGGTGCTCCACTACTTTTATTATCCCGAAGCCAGTGCAATATTTTCCTGAACGATGCCTGGATATTGTCTTTTTTTCTAATAAGTCAGCATCAGTGAATTTCTCCCGCGTAGACTGTACGTGTGAATCCCAAGCCTAGTCTCGCTTTCCTCTATTAGAATAATCTGTGCTACGAATTTACCACAAAGCAGGCAATAGTTGACTCTACTCGTCTAAAAACTTTATCAAAAAACTCGGGGCTCATGAACGATTTGGATATGGAAATCAACATGGTTCCTTTGACTGACCAAATCACATTCTGCACTGTGGATACATGAGCCTGGCTCATACTCTCCACATACGTACGAGCGGATAGCGAGCTAGTGACATTCCGAGTACCACCGACATCCCCTGGAGAGCCGAACTGGACTAGCGAGCCCACCTATTTATGAGTTAAAGTAATTGGAAACGGAGCCAGACTAGTACATGCATGAGCTGCCTTAGACAACAACAAAAATTGCCAAATTTCGCATTAAATCGACTAACGTTTTATATTTGAGTAATTTGTTGTAATTGAGTAGTCAAAGTGTACATGTTTTGAATAAACTTGTTTAGATAGTGTGTGTGCTTTTTTAAATGTTTGTTGTAACAACCTAATTTCAAGATTTTTACATGGTGTGTCAGATTTTACTTTAAATTCACCACACTTATGATTACTTTGAAAAATATGTTGCCCGCCTATAGTCTAAGTCACTGGTTCTTGACTGGTGTTCCGTGAATTGCTTACAAGTGTTCTGCTGGTGAAAGATGTCAAATAACAACGGTTCTGAGTGATGTTAGCTACTATTGATTCTGATTGAAGATTGCTACCCGCGTTTATCTATAAACCAATAAAATATCATATTCTTTAAATAGAAAAAAAAATGTCACCTGAACACGAGTGTTCCACAATTTTTTTCTAATAATCAAAAGTGTTTTGTCATTTCCAAAAGGTTAAGAACCACTGGTCTAAGGCATCACTCTTACAACAGACTGGCTACCAATGCCGGAGAGATCGGAAGTTGGAATCTGGTCTGATTTAGCAAGGATAGTATTTCCAAAATGGTACACTTTATTTAAATTCATCCTTCCTCATTCCTAACATATCGGCGTAGTTAGAACATACACGTACAAAATGAACGGGTAGTAAGACGCGATGTTATAAAAACTTATTTTATGACTGTAGCCATTAAATAATTTACATTTTGTAGCAAAAATTTAAGTTCTCATTAGCTCATTTGGATTTTCAGCTCCTTGAATCTCAATACAATCCCTTTTTCTATTGATATAGTTTTGTTATTGGAGCTGCACGTCTGTACATTATATTATTTTTTTTAGCACAGTGTTTAACTACGCGGTTTTGTTATACGCTTAAGTACTAATTACGATAATGGTTTTAGGGATTATTTTAAAAAGGTGTTGTCCCTTACTTTTGTCAGTGAAATTATACCACCAATGTCCTCTCCTCCTTCAGTGGCCGAATGGTCTAAGTTGTCATTCTTGTGTTAAACTAGCTTGTTTATGACGAGATCAGGTTTCGAATCTCAGTCGTGTTTACTGAGGGTGTTTTTTTTTCCTAAATAGTTTCCCACTCTCCTTCCACACAAATGAGGGTATATTACTTCTAAAATGCTTCCTTCCTCATCTCTATCCTATTAGGATAATTATCATGTAAATGTATAACCTGAACAGGTAGTAAGACGAAGTGTTAAAAAAAATAGTGTCCACACATTCAAATTATATATATTGCAGCTTCTTTATCGAAAGTTTGTCGAATTTGATATTGATGTGATAATCCTATAAATGCTTTAATCTTATATATATATATGAGAGAGAGAGAGGGTGGTTTGGTAAAAAAAACGAATAAACAACTGTTAAAAAGAATGTGTCATTTTCTAAAATTGCTACTTCCTCTTTGAATTTTTGAAATTTGAAATCTTTTAGCACATATTTGGTGTTTGAGCTTTCATTTTTATTTTATTTTTTATTTTTATATCATGGAAATCAGTTGAGCAGAACTTCAGAAATCATTGCTGAAAGGATATACTATACATATCTCTTGCTTATCTTTTCACTTTTGAAAATTCTTTTGTGTTGTGAATGTGTTTTGTTTTGTTGTTGTTTTTTTCGAGAATTTGTAAACAGAACAATACTTTTCACTATTATTATGTGGTTGTGTTGGTATTTGAACATATGAAATTTTTTTCTATCAATTTTTTTTATAAAATATTATTAACTATTTGTATAATTTTTTTGTTTATTACAAACACATTAATACAATTTGAGTGTTGTTTAGTGTTAAAAACTGTATATTTATATGAGTGTGATCAATTCTTAAATATAACGACGTGTTTTTGCTCTTGGTAATAAACACAGAGAATTAAAAAAACTTAAGGAATTAGGACAAAAAATACTATATTATCCCAAGTGATCCTTATTGTTAAAATTTTAATACTTTTTATGTTTGTTTGCGTTAATATTTTATCGTTTTTTAAAGGAAAAAAGTTTTTACCTAAGTAAATAATTAAAAACTTTTTTTAATTAATTTAGAATAATAATAATTGAATGTTGTATCTCAAATTGAATTATGTATCTCAATGTACAAATTATTGGTAGTAAAAAATATATAAATAATATACTGTAGTGTATTGTTTATTGTAATTTTAGGTTGGAGTTATTTAACCTGCACTTTCCAAACTAACAAAACTTAATAACTTCATTAAAAAATATATATAATTTTAATTTTCTTAAGGCTTGTGTCATACTGGCCTGCTGATAGCAGTGATATCGGGGTTTGGAACTAACAACTAATTAACTAACGTTAACTTAACGTTCACGTAACCCACTTTGGCGTCGTATGGGCTAAGGTCTCACTCTCCCAATAGTCTAAACTGCCGACGAAAGAGAGATCGGAGTTTGAATTCCGGCTGTGTGTGCTCTTTACTAAATGTTTTTCCACTCTCCCTCCATCCAAATGCAGGTGCACTCTCTCTAAATTTTACCTTCCTCATCCTTAACAAATTAGTGTAATTAGTACATATATGTGTATAACTCGAACGGGTTGTAAGACGTGCTAAAAAATCTTCATTGGTGGTTAATGGTTACAAACCATTACTCTTTCAAAAGACTGGATTACCGATTACAGGGAGATCTAGATTTGAATCCTGGTCAGGTCTATCGAGGGTAGTTTTCCCTTCCAAGGCTTTACATACTCACTCTGAACAAATGCAAGTACAAATCATCTAAATGCACCATACCTCAATCTTTAACGCATGGGACAGTTCATAATTGTGTTGTAACTTTTTAATCAAATGGATGTGTAGTAAGAAAACAACAGAAAGAAGTATTGGCTGGATATCATATGACTTGATATATGTATTTACGAACGTAGTTTTAGTGCTTCAAAGAAAATGTATTTGTCGTATACTTTTATTTCTACCATCTTCCTTGTGGATCCAAGTCATATAACTTACAAATGTTAGTTAAAAACAAAGTTCTGTCTAATTAACTAAAATATATTGCCCCCCCCTCCCCTTCCCAAAAACAAGATAGCTTTTGAGTAAAGTTTTTCTATAAAATATACATGCACTAGGAAACGTTCATATTTTTACATCCGTTACCGTTTCCAACCTGTGGTCAGTTTTTTATTCAAGCCATATATTTTCCACTACAGGCTTGCTAGACTTGTCATAGCTTCTTCATATGCCTTATAATTCAATTTAAGACTAGGATAGGCCCAACATCCAGTCCCCGATCGTTAATTCATCACTGTGAAAGGGGTAAACCCACATTTCACCAACGATAAATTTTTCGGCCATACTGGGAATTGAACCTGGAACCCTTAGCTCAGTAGAAAGACACTACCGACTGAGCTAAAGTGTTGGATCTAGTAAATTTTCATATTTATTTAATAAAGTAAAAAAACAAACACTTGAATTATAAGTTTTATTTACAATATTTAGTATGATCAAACCTTGTAGAGCCCCATAATAATAAGGTGCACATTAATAATCATTGTGTATAGTTATTAATGGAATTAACATAAAAACTTGTGTTTAAATCTTGTTAATCAGTGAAAACAAGTAATCTTTATTTGGTTTTATTTCATAATGGATATCATAAATTGAAAATAAATTACAACACATTTACAACAAACACAATAGTTTCTTACAGGTATTTTTATACATACATCACATTGGAATGTTCACTGAACACAAGTTTTGAACTTGTCACAAGTATAAGCTTATTTATTTTTAATCACACATTTAAAATGTATGCCAAATACTTATACTTTACTGAAACGCGGTATCAGTTTTAAGTCTGGCTAGCAGACTAGATGGGAATAAATATAGGGTTGGTTTATAAGATCGTTGGAAGGTGGTATCAATAGGTCCAAAGAATTGCCAACCATTCAAATAATCTGCTGTGGTCTTACATCAATGTTAGTGTTAAAAAAGATAACGTAAGGATCTTTGAGACACTTGTTTTTCAATTCTTTCGGGGCCATCTTGTAAAAGTATAAGTGCTCATTCCATATTTTAGTAAAAACTCGGTGGAAGCTAAATAATTACATTAAATTGAGAAAGAATTGCTTAGAAAAAGTTTATGACATAATGTCAAAATGTGTTAAATTGTTTATCAGTCTTGCTATCATTACAAACTATTTCACGATTGATTAAACTCGGTGGTTGGACATATACCCTTTAGAATACAAGTGTTCTTCGCTCTAACGCACTTTTAAATTATTACTTGCACTTACACTTAAGGGTTTTTTCGTCAGTTTTAAGGTTGGGAATACAATACTGTAGCATTATTTGATTTATTATAATTAGTTTGGAATTTTCTTTTTCCTAGCCTTAGCATTATTACACAATAAATTATAAGCGTAAATAGGTTTTTAGGAATTTATTCGCGCCGGAAAGTAAAAAAAAAAAATTGTATGATTCCCTTTAAGGCAGTTGTCTGGAGCTTAACTCACACATATTATCGAGTTATGCCTGTACTTTCTATACCCCTGGGAGTACGCGTACCTCAATTTGGGAAACACTCACAGACAACCCTAATCTTAACCCCAGCAAAAAAACAAAAAAAAAAACTAAATAACATTAAAGTAATTGCAAACTGAGCATAAGATCCCCAACTTATTCTCGGTATTCTCGGGTACGATCAGTAAATCCGGCTTTTGGCCGCACCTGCTGTTATGAGCCTCCAGGTGAGCGTGCAACAGCCGATCGTACTCCTCGACGCTCCCGGACCAGTGCAGAAAGGCCGAGCACAGTCGGCATTGGATGACGTCCCCCTCTGCGCTCCGCGACATGTACCCCCTCAGACACACCGGACAAACCAAACCCTGGCAAGCGGCCGCCAGCACGGCTTCCAGCATGGCGGCATCTTCGTCCAGCAGAGTCTCGCATTGTTTTAGCACCCATTCCTCTGAAATGACACCCATTAGTGTTACATTAATATTTTTTTTTCCCCGACTGAGCGTTTAGAACAGGTCTTATAATACTTTGCATAGCTATATAAATTAGGTATTAAATATAATTTACAAAATGCTATATTTTAAAATGATAAATTGAATTACGGTATCACAATAATTCACTTAAAACTAATTTAATTTTTTATGCGACCATTAATTTGTGTGGAAAATAACAAAAGTAAATTTTAAAAAATGAACATAAAATGTGTTTTTAAATTATTATTTTTTTGCCAAAGCTTTGTAATTGTCAAATCTGGAATTTTACTTTGGAAAATGAAGTCGAAGCGAACAAATAATCAAAGCAAAATCAAAGTTTTTGAAGTTTCGAAGACCCCTACTGCTTACCCGCTTCAATGGCCGAATAGTATAAGACTAGCCTGCTTATGGCGGGGAGATCAAGATTCGAATCCAGATCGAGTCCACGCAAGGTGGTTTTTTCCCCAAATGGTTACCCACACTCTAAAACTGCCCCAGGCCATAGGCTGTAAACAGTAATGGGTGAAGGGTTGCCCGCTCTCTTTCCATACAAATGTAGGTACATTTCCTTTCAGACCTAGATTCCTCCTCCCAAACCCCATTAGTATAAATGATATGAATGTGTTCAACCTAAATGGATACCTACTAAGACAAAAGTGTAAGAAAAAATGGTATCCTATGGATTATATAACAGCCCACATTAAGTTAAAGGTCCTATAGGTCATATGAAATTTAATTTGAGAAATTTTTGTTAACTACACACTACAGTAGCCCCGTGGCTTCTTTGGTGCTCACTGACAGCTCGCAGCTGACTTCTGACAGTCACCATTTAGGTATATACCTAAATTTTGAATGTCACAAGTGACAGCTACTAAACACATATTTTTTGCAGATTATTTGGTTCGGCGTAGGGAAACATAATTTGGTCTGGTAGCTTTTCAAAGCTGTGAGCTGTCATTCAGCACCAAAGAAGCCATACCGGTGATGTAAATGTAATTATACTGTAGGTGCCTAATATCCTATCTATAGTTGAAAAATCTTAACACCAGTATCGGTACCTTCTTCGGATAAAGTTTCCTTCTCAATATCTTCCATCGTTTTGAAAGTTAACTCAATATCTCTGATGTCTACTCTATCGTCACCCAGTAGGAACATCTCCTCGTCGGCATTCAAACATATAGTGCGTATCATCGATGCGCATGAAACCTCCTCTTGCATTCTTGCCTCTTCTTCTTTTGTCAGATGCGTAGGTTTCTTTTCGAAGTAACTGTCCTCGAGTTTGCGCCTATTGTCATAAGTCTTGCCGCGGCTCGTTCGTATTCTTTGTCGGACGTGCTGGAAATAGTAAATCGGTTTATGCTAGTTAAGGCAGTTAACTCTTTTTTTTTTGTCATCGCATATTACTAACTGTTTGGGTTATATATATGCATATATTTAGAGTAAATTTGCCTGGAGGTGTTGTTTTAAGACTGTTTAAGAAAAACCACCCTCAGTTCACTCGACAGGGATCCAAACCTTGACCCTCCCATTGCTATCGGTCCAGTCTATTGTGAGAGGGATGCTTTAGACCAGGGCTATTCACTTATTTATTCAAGCGGGCCACTCCAAAGAATCATAATATTTGGTGGGCCAGACATTTAATTCAATCTGGCAGTAATTTGTAATGTTAAAATTATGTAGGTTATAAGCGGTTAGGGAGGAAGGGGGGGGGGGGTATTAGAGGGGTGAAAGAAGCTACTCAGCATTAAAATGAAAATTTTCATCAAGCTTCCTTTATTACTATTCAAAGTAGAAAGTGCCATTCTAGAAAATGTCAGAATATGCATAATTACAAGAGCACTCCATTATTACTATGAATAACACACAAACAATAAGCCAGGCAAATATCAACTAGCGAGACATCGGCTGCTGTTGGGTGGAGGGGAGAAGAGGTGTGGGTCACTCTCAGCCCCCCCATTGTCCGGCCGCCTGCATTGTTTATAAGTCAAAAGCAAGAATATGTTAAATAGCTCAACCGTTTTGTACTGGTGTTTGGAGGGAGATATATCGGGTCTTGAGTGGGGGACAATTGGAGGGAGAGATATCGGGTCTAGAGTGGGGGACAATTGGAGGGAGAGATATCAGGTCTAGAGTGGGGGACAATGGGAGGGAGAGCTAGGGTGTCTAGAGTTAGGGACAATTGGAGGGAGAGATTTTGGGTCTAGAGTGGGGAACAATTGGAGGGAGAGATATCGGGTTAGAGTTGGGGACAATTGGAGGGAGAGATATCATAATAAATCATAAAAAAGCAATCCGCCTTTTTAAATTAACTTGTGTATTTTTCCTGCCTAATTACCTGGCTCCTAGAGAAATGCCTAATACTTCCATGTGGGTGAATTCTATGATGTCGGTATTAGATTTTTTTTAAGTATAGCAGGGCTGTGTTAACAATGTATAGTGTTTTAAACATTTGTTTTTTTTAACTTATAATTTAAATATGGAAAATGTTTGAGTTTGACGTTTCTAAAACTCAAAACAAGATTTAATAATGAATAACTATACCAAAATACGTTAAAAATTAAATCATAAAGGCCGCTGATTAATAAACTAAAATTTGAGTGTCATGACAAAACAAATAAAAATTAAATGCCTATATTTGTCCAATTAAATTGAAATGAACAAACCATTCTGTGTCAGAACTGTCTTAGTCTGTCCCAGATATGATTTTCTGCACATTTTTTTTATACCTTTCGAATAGCTTCTTTTAATTTTGGTGACCCATGCTTTAATCTATTAATGGCTTCGTTATTTTTTTCCTCCTTTCCAAATTCACATTTTCTTCCCATTTTTGGAGACGATATAAACACCGCCATTTTATCGTTTCGATGAAAGTTTTTTAGTAGTGAAAATAAAAGTAGCTGTGCTACTATATGAAAGCTAGTGTCATGGTTCATCTAACAAACAAAGGCAAGGTTCATTTAATAAAATTGCAAGTAACAAATTTTGTTTAAAATCTTTCCTATAGCTATGCTAATTTTAAACATAGGTTAATATAATTTTTATCCTCTTAGTTATCTTTATTTAAAAAAAACCTATTTATGTCATCATATTTGTTAAAAAAAATACATTAATTATTAATAGCAGTAGCTGTGAATAAAAAACACAGCTTTAACTTTTGTGAGTAAGCTTCTTACCTCAGGATGTGCTTATAAAATAATATTTAGCTAAATATAATATGCATGAGGTGAACTGAAATCTAGCTAGAACTAGCTCAAGGTAGGAATCGGTGGCGTGAGTGTGGCAATAAACTTGCTAGTACCTAATGCCATTGAGTAAGTACGTAAATGCATTAAAATTACGTTTAGTCATAATATCAAACATATCGCAGATTTATTTTATACTCGGTAATCTAAAAACAATTTACATCTCTAAATACATGGTTTACATTAGGAGGGATAGCCAGCACACCTACCTTGGTGATACTGGAGTAGAAATTGTTTAAATAAAACACTAAAAATAACACACATTTTGAAGGATAGCTTCATCAGGTCGAGAGAGTAGACTGTCCACTCTCTTGATCTGATAAGTATGCTGGCTAGCCCTCCTAATTTAAACCATGATTTAGCCTAGTAGTCAATTCCAAATAACCATCTACAAGTACAGTAATTTCAGATGGCATGTCACTTTTAAAACTTACCAGTACTAGACTTACGTTATAATTAGAATCCATTACTCGGCATACTCTATCAACTAAGTTTAAATTTAATTATCTTTGTTTAGAAAAAGTATTAATGGGACAAATATAAAATATATTTTAATTTGGTTGCTTTTGTGATCCTTTGTTATGTAAGTGAAGAAAGAGATGGGAGAAGCAGATAACAAAGTGTGCAAGTGAGAGAACAAGAATGGAAGCAATTAATGGAGGAAGAATGGTAGAAGAATAGGGAAGATGGAGGCATTTTACTAAACTGACTTGGTCACATGATGGAAACAGTTGGCGATGATGAGGTTGTGTAAATGTTCCGATTTTGATTTGTAAATTTATACTATGGAATAAAAAATATATCCTCTAAATATGTCATCTATCTAACCAAACGAGCTTGTAACGTTTACTTTTGTTTAGGAAGGCTAGGATTTAGCTACTAAAACTATAAACTAAATTAAGTAATTATATTCCCTGTAGTACATTTTTCATCTATCAAGCGGAAATAATCAACTGTTTTTGGCAATAATACCAAAACAGTAAGCGAACATAATTTTAAGACTTTCTGAACCAACCTTCATTTACACCACATGAAGGCTGAAGCAGGTGGAATGAAAATATTATTGTGAAGCATTTCGTGAAGAAATCGTAGTAAAAGTTTGTTTGTTGAAATTATTTTTGTGATCGAATTTCGCCAATGTAACATTAGTCATGGCTGGCGTTTTTGACATAGATATTGACAATCCAGATGTTAATCAGGATGACTCAGATGATGATGCTATTGACTTAGAAGAGGTAAAATAGGCTATTAAAATCATGAAACCTATAACAGATGCTTCTTTAGGTTATTTTGAGAATTACTTCCTGCTTCTGTAAATTTCATTATTATGGTTTAGATTACACTGAAACCTTAGAAATCTTAATTTTTTCTTGTTTTGATGCATCTTATTTATATGTTTTGATTGTGAAGAAAATTTTAATAGCTATTTTTGTTTTTCCAGGGCGATTATGATCAAGATCCTAATGTGAATGCTATAATTGAGTGAGTAAAACCTTAAATTTCATTTAAATAGGAATTAAAGTTTACTTTCTTTTAATATAAGTAATTAACAATGATGCTGCTTTTCCAATTCATTAAGCATCAAGGTAGCCTACACTGATAAACCATAATTATAATTACATTATGTAACGTACCATTACTCATCAAGTCATCATTAATGGTCTCCATGTTTATATACCTATAATGTGTGCTATTTTACAATTATATATGCAAGTATTATAAAACTGAACCCATTAGACTTACTGTGTAAGCCATATTGTGCAGTATTTATTTTTTAAATAAAGAATCAACTTTAATTCCCGAATACAAATGAGTAGGGAAGTTGGGTCTAGTATGCAAACAAATTTATAAAATAAATAAAAATACGGTCCCAAAAATAACACTACCAGACAACGTTGTAAATTAAAATTGATACATTAAAGGGAAATACGTAAAAATATTTTATTTTGATTGAGTTAAGTTAGAATGTAATTAATTTGTGAGTAGACTAAAATACCATACCATACCATACCATACCATACTAACACCATGCAGGTTACCACTTCTTTCCACAATACACGCTGATAATTTTTATTAAAAAACAACTAGACTATATAACCCGCCTCTGTGGTGTAGTTGGCTAACGCGCTAGTCGTGTTGAGCCTGACTGCTGAGGACGGGGAGATCGAGGTTCGAATCTCGGTCGGGTGAACTGGGGGTGGTTTTTCCTAAAATGGTTTTCCACTCTCCCTCCACACAAATGCGGGTTCACTTCCTTTAATTCAACCTTCCCAATTCCTAATCCATTAGCGTAATTAGTACTTAAGCGTATAACCCGAACGGGTAGTAAGACGCGGTGCTAAATAATAATAATAATAATAATAATAATATAGACTATAAATATGCACACCCACCCATCCAAAGTATCGGCATTTAATTTTCTCAAACATAAAATGCTAGTTGAGGTTGGGTTGGTTTGTAATTAATAACATATAACTTAAAACAATTACTTTAAACATAACATAACTATTACGCTTATAAATAAATAGTAGGTTACATGATATGAATAGTTAAGTTTTCGCGATTTACTTGGATATGTCCTGGTATCGGGTGTTATCGACCACGTAGTTCTGATCAACTTGAAGTGCGAAAACGATTTTATAGTTTTCATTCTTAAACAAAAATGGTGACTGAGCGAGATTTGATTCGACATATAATGACTATAAGTGAATTAGAATGTAATAATAGTGACATTTTATCCATATGGTTAATTAAGCAATGACATTAATTTAATAAAACCGTGGTTCGGATTCCACGTTAAACTGTAGGTCCTTCATTTCATCTCACAATCACCTTACCATTACACATTAGCGTAAGAGCGTATAACCCGAACGGGTAGTAAGACGCGATGCTAATAAAATTAATAATAATTTAATTAAGTTTTATTGGGGTGGGAATGAACCCTTCGATATTGTCAAAAAAAGTTTTGATCACACTGTGGTACCGATACTTAGCGAAAGAGGGATCAATGATGAGATTATGTTAGCATACTGGTCAAGTGTAGCTAGGTTAACATTGAAACATGCAATTGAATAATTAACACAAATACTCAATTTATTTGTTTTAAAAAAATCCAAAAACCTAACTGAAAAGAACGAATGATATAAGCATTCCCACCCGCCTTGGTGGCGTAGTTGGCTAACGAGCTTGTCGTGTTGAGCTTGACTGCTGAGGACGGGAAGATTGAGGTTCGAATCTCGGTCGGGTGAACTGGGGATGGTTTTTCCTAAATGGTTTTCCACTCTCCCTCTATGCAAATGAGGGTTCACTTCCTCTAATTTAACCTTACCAATTCCTAATCCATTAGCGTAATTAGTACTTAAAGCGTATAACCCGAACAGGTAGTAAGACGCAGTGCTAAATATTATTATATTATAAGCAGTCCCGAATGATACATTATTAAAAGCTTATGTTATAGTTTAGCTATAGACTCTATTTACCTTCTTCTTTTTTTTTAAATCACCGTAATATTTGAGGTCCATCATCTGATCTAAATAATCTTCCATCTTCCTTCATTACGAAACTATCATATATTCATGAACATCCATAGTTGAAGTCATACTAGTTTAAAATTGGCTCACATATTCTCAGCTCGTTGGTCGTAATCATACTGTTTGGTCCAGTCAAGGAAAGCAATATCAAACCGAGCTCTGGTATCGTCTCGGTTCATAAACATTCCGTTACATGTAACATCGATACCAGGTCAACCGCGAAAATACGCCTGGTTACTAACTAACCCATATTAGACTAACCTAACCTTGTGATGAGTATTTATTTAGTTGGGAATTTATGCTGGCTCGGAGGTTAAGTATTCCAGGCAGGGCAGTGGGGTCGGTTCGCTAAGCCTTCGACTCCGCTATTTTTCTACTCTCCGACTTCTTCATAAATGGCTAAAGTATATTAATTAGTAATACATTTACTTCATTAAAATGCTCCAATACAGGTTACTTCATGTGAAACTGCTTCTTTGGTATTGTAAATTTATATTTGAATAAATTTGTCAAAGAAAATTACAAATATTAGGCCCAAAAAAAAAAAAAATTACAAGTTAAAGTTAAAATTATGTATTTATCATAAATTGTTATATTATCATAAGTTTTTATTTTAAAGTCAATGTGTGGAATGCCAGGCCACCACCGTGGATCGGATTCCACGTTAAACTGTAGGTCCTTCATCTCATCTCACAATCACCCTACCATTACACATTAGCGTAAGTGCGTACAACCCGAACGGGTAGTAAGACGCGGTGCTAATAATAATAATAATAATATTTTAAAGTCAAGAGACAGTAGGCTTACATTTTTACTGACTCTTAAATTGCTTATGACCCCAACAACTCCACAGATCTTATTTCGGGAAATGCTGAGGAATATGGCCGAAAGCTATCCAGTGAAATAGGTGGATCTAGTTTTTATTCTCTAAATTTGGACTGTTAGTAAATTTTACCTATTTCTCATTTATGTGTTAAATGAAGTATCCTAAATAGTATTGTCTGGTATACCAAATTTTCCATAATATGTATGAAAATATATTTAAAAAAATTAAGATTCATGATTATTTTTGATAATCATACAATTTTTAAACTAGAACTCAATTTCAAAACTAGGTAATATTTTTGTTTGTAGCCGTAGTATTCCAACCATATTATTTAAGTTACACTCTATCTGTTATAGGGCCCTCACATGATTAATCAGACTGTCAATTCTAATACTGACAGTCTGACTGGCGGTATATATTAGTATTTACAACGAGATCTTAGAGACATACACGGTCAGTCTTCACGTCATTTTTATCAGTCAGGGACCCGCCTCGGTGGCGTAGTTGGCTAACGTGCTTGTCGTGTTGAGCTCGACTGCTGAGGATGGGGAGATCGAGGTTCAAATCTCGGTCGGGTGAACTGGGGGTGGTTTTTCTTAAATGGTTTTCCACTCTCCCTCCACGCAAATGCGGGTTAAACTTCCTCTAATTCAACCTTCCCAATTCCTAATCCATTAGCGTAATTAGTACTTAAAGCGTATAACCTTAACGGGTAGTAAGACATGGTGTTAAATAATAATAATAATAATAATAATAATAATAATAATAATAGTTAAAACTGTGTCTATATAATGGCACTGTGTTTTTATGAGGTGACTCAAGTTCTTGAATAATTGAAATGTCAATAAAATCAATTTATTCAATCTAATTGTAATTAGATATGATTGCCCGTTGACGAAATATGCATCAAATTTGCGATGACAGTTCTTAACTGTAACCTTTAGATTAGGTTACAAATGTAGGCAAACAGGAAATTCTATCTAATCTAATAGATTTTATTGAGTAGGCTTTTTATTCCTGTTTTAATTTTAACCACATATCAAATTTTTTCTTACTTTGAATATTTTTAAAATTTAGTTACATCTTTTATGTATAAGTAAACACGAAGATTTCACAATACATGATTTTACAAACTTTTACCCAGCGAACCTGGTACCTTTTACGAGCAGCAACATAAAACAACCCCGTTTGGTGCCCGCATGGTCTAAGGCGCTACTTTCGCAGTCGACTAGACTGCCGATGACAGGGAGATTGAGTTTTTAATCTTAGCCGGGTGGACTGAGGTCGGTTTTTCTAAAATGGCTTTCCACTCTCCCTTCATTCAAATGCAGGTACACTTTCTAAAAATTATAACCTTCTTAATCCATAATCATAATTGGGTGTGCACATAAGCCTACAACCCAAACGGATAGTAAGATGCGGTGCTAAAAAAAAAGGGTATAAAGTATACACCGAGCTGCATTGTTTATGATGCAATGATATCTCCAAGTAGCCGACCGATTTACACATCCATCACAGATTCTGCCTTAAATTATGAATGAAGAACCACCCAGAGCATTGGACCATCCCTGGATACCTCGGTTGTTGAGTTTTGGCGTGCTAAACCAAAGTTCCTGGGGTCGATTCCAATATCCAGGTGACATTTCTCAATTTATTTGAATATGACTCAGTTACAGCTCATTGCAGGGATTGTCCCGTGCTCATGGTCAGAGAGACGTGGTAATTAATCTGCTACTTTGAGATATCAGGCCAATGGCGGCTCTGTGTCTGCTTTATGTTGCAGCTCGTACGAGGTATTGGGTTTGATTCTCGTTTCTTGGCATGATTAATAAATCATATTTTATTTCCTTGAAAGTATTTTTTTTGTAGATGTTTAATTTAAACACTTACTGAACCGACTGATTATATCAACACGCGACTTAAAACTAACTAGAAAAAAATCTAGAGCAGAACACAACACCCAGCCTTCTGACCGTTAATTCATCAAGATAAAAAGCAAAATCCACATTTCACTGATGTTCAATTTTTTGGCCATGCTGGGAATCTAACTTGAGATCCTTAAACTATGACGGTAGACACGTTACCGACTGAGATAAGGTGTCGGACTGTTAAGTTTATTTTAGCGCTGCGTCTTACTACCTGTTCAAATTATACGCTCAAGTACTAGATACACCAATAGTTTTAGGAATTCAGAAAGTTATATTTATAAGAAATGTACCCACATTTGCGTGGAAAGATAGTGGGAAACCGTTTTGGAATAACAATAAATTCAGGCTGTGTTTACAGTAACAGAAACTGGAAAATCTTATGGCAAAATAATTTGAAGATTTTATTTCTGAATTTCCCCAAATTTTCACTTTACTCATAAAGAACTGATGTGGTATAGCAAGATGCCATAGCACCTCTTTTGAAAACCACCGGGTTAAACTGTCCCACAAGGCATTCAGGTAAAAAAGGAAGGAATAACCGACCCGTTAAGAGAGGCTCTGGAGTTTTACTAGCCGTACCTTGAGTAATTTCCAGATGAGATCTCGCACACCCGGTACACCAAACCAAGATTTGAACCTCGGTCGCCCCATCATTGGCAGTCTAGTCTTCTGTGAGAGTAGCGTGTTGTTGAGAGTTAAATATGTGGGTGGTCTACGGGTAAGGTGTCGGACTTCTGTGCTGGGGGTCCGGGGTTCAATCCTTGGTCCCGGCACAGATTTATCTGATTACCAAAGCCTTCCTTCACCTCTGACAAGATGTGTATTAATCACAACTTGTGAATTTGTGGAATGCCAGGCCTCCACCGTGGTTCGGATCCCACGTTAGACTGTAGGTCCTCCATTTCATCTTGCAATCATCCTACCATTACACATTAGCGTAAGTGTGTACAACCCGAAAGGTTAGTAAGACGTGGTACTAATAATAATAAATATGTGTGTTCACTCTGTACACACTGAAGTTTTTTTTTCCTTTTTTTATTACTCCACATTTTACTCTTCATACTGAATATATGCATTACATTACACAAATGATGTATGGACGTGTAAGGTAGAATTGGGAGGTAACATACCCTCATTTGTGTGGATGAAGAACAAGAAACCAAATTGGAAAATACACTCTTAGTACACTCAAGTCAAACCCTGATATCCTTGTCACCTCAAAAACTATACTAATAGTGCTTTGGTGGTCACATAATCTAAGATGCCACCCTGGTCTTAGAATGGACAGGGAGATTGGGGGTTTGAATCTTGGTTCAGAGGGGGGGGGCACCATACAGGGGCAGTTAATCTAAATTGAAACTTCTTATTGACCATCACATTAGTGTAACTGGTAAATAGGCGTATAACTAACTGGTAAATAGGCGTATAACATGAATGGGTAGTAAGACGCGGTGCCAAAAACACAATAAGACTAGATGAGCTAGACGTTTAGTTTTTAATTACCTCTTAGATGTTTTTCCACAGTAGCCTACATCGGCTAGATAATGACCTAGCGAATATCTGATAGCTGATCATTGACCTTGCTCAATGCTCTGTAGTGTTTTTTTTTTCAATTTCAAGTGATGCTGTGTCATATTGAGACATCGACATTTTTGTTATCAGTGTTGTGTAATTGTGATTTTTGTTCTAATATCTTTCTGATAGTTGATTTCAATGGGGCTGTCCCATAAGCAAGAAACTGCTGCACAGACTTTCAGCTCTAAAGTATTATATTTAATTCCATGATGTGTTATTTTAAAATATGGTTTACGCCAAAATAAAGCTTAAAGATTCCAACAGGGTTCTTTTCCATTAATAACCCCCTCTCCCCTATTGTTTGAGTCTTATGATTAGAAATAGATATGTCAAAATGTGACATAAGCTCACTTTAAACGATATTTTAATCATATTTAAGGAGCAATGAGACTAGTCTTGACGAAAATTTAACCTTCCCTCCAATAAAACAGTAATTTTTTTTTTCAAACTTTTGCAACAGAAAATGTTAAGCTATTTGAAAACTTTCTCAGCGCGCTTTCTTTTTACCTTGAGATAAAAAGTTTCGTAGTTTTTTTTCTCTCCTCTTATTGATATGTCATAGAATGACTGGGTAAAGGGAGTATCTGTTTAGACAGAATATCGAAGTAGTTCCACAAAATGACTGAGACCATTGTATTTTAAGCCGTGTGATCTGAACAGCGATTGATACTTCCTCACCGACCAAGGCCGCGACTTTAGGCTTGAAGGGTAGGGGACTTAAGAAAAGGTAAATTTTTTTTTGCAGTTTTAAAGTATGGTAGAAACATTTTTTTTAAATTTAAATAAATCATAATATTGCTCCAGTAGAAACATAGAATTTAATTTTCTTCCCAAGGTGATATCAACAGTTGTTGAATATCTGTCATGAGCATAGCGGCATTAGATGAGAAACTTTTTAAATGAAGAGAAAAAGTTGGTCATTAAATTCCAGGACACCCTTGATAGATATTCAACAACTGTTGATATCATTGAGTGAAGAAAATTAAACTATTTTTATAATGAAACAATATTATACCAGTATTTATTTAACAAAAAAAAAAGTATTGAAGTAAAAACTGCCCCCAACTCATATTCTCTTTATTCCCACCTTAAAATACCTTCACCTTTTATGGCAATACTATAGCTTATTACCCGCCTCGGTGGCGTAGTTGGCTAACGCGCTTGTCGTGTTGAGCTCGACTGCTGAGGACGGGGAGATCGAGGTTCGAATCTCGGCCGGGTGAACTGGGAGTGGTTTTACCTAAATGGTTTTCCACGCTCTCTCCACGCAAATGCGGGTTCACTTCCTCTAATTCAACCTTCCCAATTCCTAAATCCATTAACGTAATTAGTACTTAAAGCGTATAACCCGAACAAGTAGTAAGACGCGGTGCTAAATATTATTATAGCTTATTATTTCACTTAATATAAAAAGGCATATAAAATGGATGTATCAGGGGTCTGTATCGTTTGGTCTGGTTTGCCGGTGATTTGACAGTTCAGAGTTCACATCCTGGACGAGTCTACTATGGTTATTTCTCACTCGCCATTCACACTAATATAAGTACATTTCCTCAAAAAAAAAATGTACCCTCCTAATCCTTACCCCTTTAGCTCAAATATACAAATAACCCAGATGACATAGGAAAAATGTGAACCTTTTACTTTGGATTATTATTCTCATTAATTTTCCTGATGTACATATGGAAGTCCACAGATGTTAATGAATATTCAATTGTACTCTGCTCAGTTACAAAAACATCAAGTCTTTTTCTTTTTTTTAAATATTATACGAATATAAATGTGATTGTGGACTCTGGTGACAATGTATGCCATAGTAGCTAGCGACAAATATTAATCACTCATTCATCAGTCCTTTATTTTTTCTTAACTTTAAATTCTTAGCTGTTTATAGGCTGTGTATTCAGACCATTGTGGTAACTCGAAAATTGTTGCGACTAAAAATAATGATTTTTTTTTTTACGTATTGATGCATGTATTGCACTACAATCGTCATATATGGATCTGTCATAAAACAACAAATTTGTACCTATTATTATTATTATTATTATTATTATTATTATTATTATTACTATTATATTATTATTATTACAATAATCACCACATCCTACTAACTGTTCGGGTTATACGCACTTACGCTAATGTGCAATGGTAGGGTGATTGTGAGATGAAATGGAGGACCTACAGTTTAACGTGGGATCCGAACCACGGTGGAGGTCTGGCATTCCACACAATCACAAACCATTTAAATGGCAACTATCTTCTCTGGCTCTCGTCAATTAATTTAGAGATATACTCTCTCCAAAAATGTCAGAAAGAAAATGGTTGCTTTTTTTCCTAAATTCTATCTTATGCATCCTGACTTGTATTAGTGTAAATATTTGGAGTGCTTGGACATGTAATAAGGTGCTGCGCACAAAACACAGTTGAAAGTAATACTCTCGTTCCTCCAGCTCCGAGGACTGCGAGACGGTGCAGTTATCGGAGCAGAACGTAAACACAGGGAAGGAGAAGACCGGCCCACAGGACTTTGAGCTCCGCAAAGTGCTGGGCAAAGGGGGCTACGGTAAAGTGTTCCAAGTGCGTAAGGTGACTGGCCAGGACTCAGGGACCATCTTCGCTATGAAGGTCCTGCGCAAGGCTTCCATTGTGCGCAACCAGAAGGACACTGCGCACACCAAGGCCGAGAGGAACATCCTCGAGGCCGTCAAGGTAATCTTCACACTTTTTTGTGTGATAGGTCCCCGAGACATCCTGGTTAGGGTTTGAAGTTTCAAGTAGGCTCGATCCCCCACTCTTGTAGTGGATATTATTGCCCCTGACTCTGTCCTAACGCAGACTTGCGGGCACACGGATCAGATGTCAATCTCATATAGTCAGGTTTGACGAAGAAGAGGGTTCAAAATTTTAATCATGACAAAGATCTTACGCAGTAGTTTTTCCTCAAACTTTCTACTCTTCCTCCATTATAAAAATACGGATACAGTCCAAATTCCATAACAAGAACCTTAGTTGACAGCTAAAATGGTTACTAGTACTTTAATATATTCAGTCATGTGATCTGCAGCTTTCACTTTTGATTGATTTTTATCAATAGCAATAGTAAAATTTTATCAATTATAGTTACAATAAATATGTTTGTATTTTCTAAAAGGTTCTTCATATAAAAATTGAGCTGTACCTTCCTAATCCCTAACTCATTAGTGTAATTAAATATGGATGTAGCCACCTCGGTGATCGAAGGCTCTAAGGAGTTAGACTGGCAATAAACTGGATTGCCGATGATGGGGTATGGAGGTTTAAATCTCATTCGGGTGTATAAAGGGTGGTTTTTCCTAAATTGTTCTCCACCTACCCTACACACAAATGCAGGTACATTTCCTCTGGGTCTAAACCTTATTCATCCTTTACACGTAAGTGTAATTAGTAAATATGCTTATATTCCAAAAGGGTAGTGTGACATGTTGAGTTAAGTGTGTTGATAGCTCGAATTGGTGACGGATAAGCGGTTGATGAATACAAATCTTATTTCATATTGAGTTACAGTTTGGAAGAATGTTTTAAGATTATTTTTTTTGTTTTTGTTTTTTCTTTGTTTCAGCACCCTTTTATAGTGGACCTTATATATGCCTTCCAAACTGGTGGTAAATTATACCTCATTCTAGAGTACCTCAGCGGAGGCGAGCTGTTTATGCACCTAGAAAGAGAGGGCATTTTCCTAGAAGATACCGCTTGGTGAGTCAATTCTTTATTTATTTTACTTATTATTATCACCCTCCTCGATGACGTAGTTAGCTAACACACTAGTTTCTTGTTGAGCTAGACTGCCGAGGACGGGGAGATTGAGGTTTGAATCTCGCTCAAGTGAACTGGGTGCGGTTTATCCTAAATGGTTTTCCACTCTCCCTCCACACAAATGTGGGCTCACTTCCTCTATATTCAACCTTCTCAATTACTAAGCCATTAGCGTAATTAGAACTTAAAGCATATAACCAGAATGGGTAGTAAGACACAATGCTAAATATTATTATTATTTTAGGTTTTTAACATGCACTTTCTGAACCGACTGATTAAATCGGACCACAAGAATTTCTATGAGCGAGAATGAAAGGGCCTACAAATTTTGTCAGGAAAGATATTTTCTCATATGATCCAGTGGTACTTTTACACGCCACAATCGACTTGGGACAGATGGCTTTACTTTCCTTTTGAAGGAAGTTGTGCAACGAATTTTCGTTGCCCAAGAAAAATCTGTCAACCCTCGCTGGGTTTGAACTCACGAACATTGGGTACCGAGGCGAGCTATTTACCCCGACATCATCAAGGTTGACAAGACTATTAATTAGATATTGGTAGGGACTTTACTTTGTGGTAAATAAAATGATTGGCTCTTGTTAAGTAAAAAGTTGGGTTTCACTATAAAAAGTAGGTAAATAAAATATTTACTTTTTGCTATGAATAGTACAAGATAAATTTTTATATTATTTAGTATAGTGCAAAAATTAGAAAAAATTACAGCTAATTTTTTTAAATACCAAACAGATAAAATTACTTAAGGTTATAAAAATCGTATAGCTTTCTTAGACATGTTTTCTTTTTTCTTCTTCTTCTGTATCTGGTCACAATATGGCCGTTATAGTATCCGGTTCAAAAATTTATTCAACCAATGTTCTTTGGTTGAGGGAAATAAACTTACTAGACTAAAGAAACTTTGTTTCTAAAAATGTTATCATAAAACCAACAAAATTGACCATGATTTGAAATTTTTTAAGTTGGAGTTATAAATTGTGTGAAAATATGCTGTGGTTTTATTTGTTTTGTTTTAGTGCAACTGTCAAATAATCAATCCCCCCCGTATTTTTTCACCTAGAATCAATTAAGTGAAATTTACTACACTTGAAAAGTTATCATACCTTTCAATTTCTTCATTAAAATTGTGTTCAAATGTAATAAATGTTTTTATATAGGCTAGTAATAATCAAAATATGGATACATAATTATTCACTTAGCTGACGATTGATTAGTTATCTTATGATTATTTGAGCATTGTACATTTTTGCCATACACAATTTTTTCCAATGAAGCTAAAATTTTAGTGTAAATTATAAGTTATTTGAAAGTTTGATGCAGTGTGCTAGTTTCTTAAATATAATATGAAGCGTAATTTTTTTTTTTATGTTTTAGTTTTCTCTTAATAATTGTCATTGCAATGTTTTTATTTTTTGTTTTTTCTTTGGATTAAAACAATCTGTTAAATTTAATCTTTTTTTTTTTACAGTTTTTATCTCTCTGAAATAATATTAGCTTTGGAGCATCTACATATACAAGGAATTATTTATAGGTAAGTCTCTATTTTATGTGTTAAAAAGTAATTATAATAAAAATCTTGCTAATGAAATCCTTTATTCATTCGTTGAGGTCGTCGTCGTCATCATCATCATCATCATCATCATCATCATCATCATCAACAACAACAACAAATGTTTTTCACCCGCCTCGGTGGCGTAGTTGGCTAACACGCTAGTCGTGTTGAGCTCGACTGCTGAGGACGGGGAGATCGAGGTTCGAATCTCGGTCGGGTGAACTAGGGGTGATTTTTCCTAAATGGATTTCCACTCTAACTCCAAGCAAATGTGGGTTCACTTCCTCTAAATTCAACCTTCCCAATCCCTAATCCATTAACATAATTAGTACTTAAGTGTAAAACCCGAGAGAGTAGTAAGACACGGTGCTAAATAAATAAAACAAAATTGTTTCCATCCTGTGTCGAGTTACTTTAGTAAAATGCCTCCATTTTTCTCTTCCTCCTCTTAATGATTCCATTCTTCTCCTCTTCACTCGCTGTTATTTTCCCCTCTTATCTCTTTCTTGGTCTTCCTTGTGGTCTTTTTTCCTAAATACTTAAATCTCCATTATTTTCGTTGGTATTCTCTCCTTTTTCATCCTCATTATATTCTCATACCTTCTCATTTTTACTTTCTCTACTATTTCACGGACTACTTGTACCCCCACTCTTTCTTAATCCTCTTTTCCTCGTGACAGATAACTTGCTCTATATGACCTCCACTTTCCTCGTCTCTCTTACATTCACTGTCCATGTTTCTGCTGCATATGTGACAAAGGGTACAAAGTACGTACAACACTTCCTTACACTTCAAGGACACTTCTCTTCTCCGCAGCAAGTTGAGATACTTTATATTATGTCTGTAGGAAGGCAGCATACAGGAACAAATCAAAATAATAAAATCTGAGTTTAAAACTGCGGAGACTTAGGGAGTGTTTATTGGACGGCCCAACACTGCCATCACTTTTTTTCTTCTTTTCAATGTTTTGACATTATAATTTTTTCTAAGGAAATATTGTCATCATAATAAATTAGATTTGTTTAAAATATATATTTTATTTATTTAATTTATTTTTAGTTAACCTTCATAAGGGCATAAAATGATGTGTTTTTTTAATCCATAAATTTTCTGGACAAAATTGACCAAGATGAAATATTTTTTTTTTGTCGTACGTGCCATTAGTAAATAATATTTTGTCATAAATACACAAATTAATATTGTGAGCAGCCACTTATGTGGCCGATATTCTCGCAGTAGACTTAACGGTTAGTGACGGGGATATTGAGGTTCGAAACTCGATCAGGTGTATTGAGAATGGTTTTCCACTCTCCCTCCACACTAATGTGGGTACACTTCTACTAAATATAACCTTAATCCTCAAAACCATTAGCACAATTAGTACTCAAGCGTATAACTCAAACAGGTAGTAGCGGTACTAAATTATTTTTTTTAAATTGTAAGCTATCTCTTTTTAAAGATCTTACCAAGACTGCAATCTATTGAGCCAAGAGATTTTTTTTGTTGCTGTAACAGTTTTTTTTAGGCTTTCGGGCACTAGTCCTTGTCCCCTTCCCTTAAATTTGGGCCTGAAAGGAACAAACCGTGTATGCTTTACAATGTTTAGCCATTGATCGAAGCTCTAGTGGATAAGTAGTCACATTGTAATTAGGGTGTCTACTATTACATCACAAAAAAAGTTCTTGAAAAGTCAAGAGTTTTCAATTGTTTGGTCATAAAGTCACGAAAATATTTTGTTTGAATTTCCCGTGCATTGTAACAACACAAACGCTTAGAAAGTCTTGCCGCCCACTACCCATGATACCAGGCGCTAGCCGCAAGTTGCCTGATTGTTTTTACCACGATATCAAGGACAAGGTTAAAGTTTGCCGTCTAGTTATAGTTTCATGTTGTATGCGAGTGCTTTATGCCTATATATGCATTATATAATGTTTCGACTGTTCACCAAAGGGATTTTATGATCAAAAAAGGTCACCAAAAAGTCACTAATTTTTGTTTTTCCAACTCAATAGACACCCTGCTAATGTGTGCGTTTCTCACATCAAATTTTTTCCGTTAAGAGCTTGTGTAACCACCATGATAACACCAAATTTGGGTAAGTTATACATCTCGAACCATCCGTTGCAGTGTTGTGTCTTTCAGTAATATACTCTAGAAAATGCTGTCATTGAGACAAAGGTCACCCTTTTAGGATATTTTCAAAATCACAACAACATTAAAATAATATTATTCTAAAACTGTGTAGTCTAATGCGTCACTCTCTTAATAGAGTTGACTGCCGATGACGGGGGAGATCAAGGTTCGAATCTCGGTCGAGTTTGCCTAGGGTGGTTTTTTTCCCCTTAAATGATTTTCCACTCTGCCTCCACATAAATGAAGATACACTTCTTCTAAATTCAACCTTACTCATCCCTAACTCATTAGCAAAATTAGTACTAATTAGTATGTATATGTATAACCTTAACAGATGGTAAAAATTGATGCTAAAAAAATTGTATATGGTTTATACTTTGTAAATAATCATTAGAAAAAATCCTTTCCCCAGAAATGATTTGTTTAAACTTTAATATGTGATTGACCCGCCTCGGTGTCGTAGTTGACTAACGCGCTTGTCGTGTTTAGCTCAACTGCTGAGGACGGGGAGATCGAGGTTCAAATCTCGGTCGGGTGAACTGGGGGTGGTTTTTCCTAAATGGTTTTCCACTCTACCTTCACGCAAATGCGGGTTCACTTCCTCTAATTAAACCTTTCCAATTCCTAAAGCCATTAGCGTAATTAGTACCTAAAGCTTATAACCCGAACGGGTAGTAAGACGCGGTGCTAAATATATTATATTATTAACATGTGATTGGTTGTGTGTTTGCAGGGATTTAAAGCCAGAAAATATACTTCTGGATGCACATGGTCATGTAAAACTAACAGATTTTGGTCTGTGCAAAGAACATATTCAAGAAGGAATAGTTACGCATACATTTTGTGGGACTATTGAATACATGTAAGTATGGGTTTGTGTCTTAAAAAGTTTTGTGTCGGCCAGGTGCGATTAATAAACAAACGCCTGATCCCATCCAGTACAACTAATATTCAGTGGAACCTGACAAATTCAATCTTCTATAGTTTTATATCGTCTAATTTTCGTTAATTTAAAGCTAAATTTCCTGTGTTCGATTCCTCTGTCTAGGTGTCATTTTTCAATTTCTCAATTCCGTATCATAATAATTTATCCCCCAAGTCTTGCCCATAATATAATACTTAATTCTAAAGCTTTGCTTTCTTCCATCTTAAATTGTAAGTGCTAAAATTTTGGATACCTCGAATGCATCTGTCCCATTAATTACTTTTAAAATTTTACTGTCTCATATGTCTATTTGTTGTCGCACTGGGTATTGTAGCATGGAATGTGTTGTTGTTGGACAGGGCGCCTGAAATCCTAACGAGGAGTGGGCACGGGAAGGCCGTGGATTGGTGGTCACTGGGTGCCTTGATGTACGACATGCTGACTGGAGCGGTGAGTAAAATTACCATCTTACTACCCGTTCGGGTTATTACGCACTTACGCTAATGTGTAATGGTAGGGTGATTGTGAGATGAAATGGAGTACCTACAGTTTAACGTGGGATCCGAACCACGGTGGAGGCCTGGCATTCCACACATTCACAAGTTGTGATTAATACACGTCTTGTCAGAGGTGAAGGAAGGGTTTGGTAATCAGATAAATCTGTGCCGGGACCGAGGATTGAACCCTGGACCCTCCCAGCACAGGAGTCTTGACACCTTACCTCTAGACCGCCAGGTCACCCGGTGAGTAAAAACTTATGCCGCTAATCTTAAGTTTAGTTCAAATAGATCTAAGAAAAAATTAAGGATGCTCTACTTGATAGCCTTGATTCTTAGCTCTCAAATCTTAGTAAATTAACACGAGACATTATTTGGAATATTTCATTTTAAAATGGTTATTTTTCAATTTTGTTGTATTTTAAAAATCTGGTAAAATGGGTTTTATGGTTTTTAATTCCATTGTTTTTAAAAGTATAGTACAAAAAACTGCATCACAAAGCTAGATGTTATCTGGAGATTAAGATGTCTGGCTTAAGCTGTATTACCTATTATAGGTGTTACCTGGGGGTGGGATATGCTTTTAACCCTTTGAGTGCCAACGTTCCAAATATCTTGGCTAGTGAGTTTTTTTATTATATTTAAAAATTAAAAAAGTATATGTATAATTATAGATAGTCTGATTGGCAAGCATATTAACTAGTTTATGTAAAGGTTTGACTGCAAGAAGTTCAAAGACTAGTGGCACTTTTAGCACATTTTTTTTTTTGTCGTTTCTCTTGACACTCAAAGGGTTAAGAGCTCTCTGTAAACATGTTTATAATTGCTGGTGGTAGGTAGCTGCAAAAATCAGAACAATAATATGTTCTTTTTTAATTTTCAGCCGCCATTTACTGCAGAGAATAGGAAAAAAACAATAGAGAAAATCTTGAAAGGGAAGTTAAATTTACCTCCATATCTGACACCAGATGCGCGAGATCTCATCAGGAAATTACTCAAGGTATGTCTAGTAAAACTTCAGATCTTCTCACACTTAACAGGTCGGTTAATCCTTCCATACTTAATGGATCTTTAGGACACTTTAACCTTCAATCTCACATCAGTTATCAATGTGTACGAGGAAAATTTAAGGACATTTAGGGATAAAGTCCTCAATTATCTTGCCAGAATATTTTTTTGTTTCTTTACAGAAACACTAAAAATCGACTGCCTGAACTTAGTGTTCTGTCTAAACAGTTTCTACTCCGTTATCACCAAGCTATGTTCACTGGTTATCTATCCATCATAATTTAAACCATGATTTAGCCTAGCAGTCTATTCCAAAAAATCTCTACAGTAGTAGAGTTTGCGTCAAATTATTATAATATATATACCCGCCTCGGTGGTGTAGTTGGCTAACACGCTTGTCGTGTTGAGCTCGACTGCTGAGGACGGGGAGATCGAGGTTCGAATCTTGATCAGGTGAACTGGGGGTTGGTTTTTCCTAAATGGTTTTCCACTCTCCCTCCACGTAAATGCGGGTTCACCTCCTCTAATTCAACCTTCCCAATTCCTAATCCATTAGCGTAATTAGTACTTAAAGCGTATAACCCGAACGGGTAGTAAGACGCGGTGCTAAATATTATTATAATATATTTGACAAATAAACTAGAATTGATTTATATTTAGTGTTGCCAAACATTTATATAAACTAGAACCGTTTTGATGTGTTGATCCATTTTCTAAACAAAACAAAGATTCATATCCTTCGATATAACTTTGATCCCTACTACATTTTTTTAATAAAGATTCGGGGTTTTGGAGATTTAGAATAAATTAATTTATTTCAGATTTGAGAAAAAAATTAGAATTGGTTCATCGCTAGTGCTGGTTCTAGAGCTGGGTTGAATCCACTATTTTACAAATTTCTATCTTTAGTTGACTTACTTAATCCCCAAAATCTGAATCTTGGGGAAAAGATCCAAACAAAAGAAGAAATATAATGGAATGATAAAAATAGAAATAGTAACTAAATGTTAATGTATTTTTCTCATATATATTTATTCATTAAGCTTAGTGTTAAATTTATGGTTTGGGGTCTGGCTGTTAAGTTTTCCTATAATTATAATTAGGTATATTTAATTACAATAAGCACAGATTTATCTGATTACCAAACCCTTCCTTCACCTCTGACAAGACATCTTGTGAATGTGGGGAATGCCAGGCCTCCACCGTGGAACCCTACCATTACACATTAGCGTAAGTGTGTATAACCCGAACGGGTAGTAAGACGCGGTGCTAATAATAATAATAATAATAATAATTACAATAAGGTCTATTTAAGCTATAAAATAAGTAACAATTAGAAATTAAAAAAAAAACTAATTTTAAATTATTTGAGTCTCAGATCTTTTTTCTTGAATCCTTGAATATTAAGTATCCTTAAATGCGAGGGTTTAAGGATTATAGGGTCTCATCACTTGTTTATTTCTTTGTTTCTTGTGCTTGTATTTACTTGTTTATTTTATTTTTCCCAGAGACAAGTCAGTCAAAGATTAGGGTCGGCTTTGGGCGATGGAGAAGCTATCAAAGTTCATCCGTTCTTCAAGCATATAAGCTGGGCTGATGTTGTTAGTAGGAAATTGGAACCGCCTTTTAAACCCTCGCTGGTAAGTTTTTAACGTGTGTTTTGATTCCTTATCTGTGTGCCGTACATTTAGATTAAATCATCATCAAATCTGGAATTTTATTTTAGGACAGATATTCAAAAGTGGAGTCAAAAGTTTTCAAAGTTTCGTACACTCCCAAGATTTAACCGATAACTCTACATGAATCAATCGGAGCTAAACACACTTGGAATTGGTTGGTTGGTTGGTTGGTTATTCAATAATCTATACTGATTGATAAGGCTGACGAATATTTGAAAAAGAGAAACATTAATGATTTAAAAAAATAAAAGAGCATGTATGACTTGGTGTATGGATGTTGTCGAAGAGAAGGTAGTATGCAAGGATAGGGAAGTGTGGAGAAAGCTAGTTAGGATGGATTAAGTACGGGTTTGTTTTGTCAGCTATATGCACAGTTTATTGCCTACCTCGTAAGGGGACGGCGTGATTAGGTATATATGTGTGGGGGGATGGGAGGTTGTATGTATGTATGTATGTATGTATGTATGTATGTATGTATGTATGTATGTATGTATGTATGTAAGTATGTCTGAGTGTTTGTTAAAAATCTATAATTTGTAGCATTCGAGTCAGATGGCCTTATGAAATGGGCCTTTGTGTCTGTTTTAGTGTAATCTAAATTTTGCTAAACTTATAACCATCCTCCCTGTTCATATTTTTCAGTCAAGTGAAGATGATGTCTCTCAATTTGACACAAAGTTCACGAAACAAACGCCCATAGACTCTCCGGATGAGTCGACGCTGAGCGAGAGTGCTAACATGGTGTTTCAAGTAAGCTCGTTCACGCTCATGAGTTATAAGATTTGTCCAGGCGAGTCAGACGCCTTAGCTCAGTCGATAGAAATTCCGCCTACTTAACTTTTGAGGCTCCCGGGATTGATTCGCTGGCATGGTCGAAAGATTTATCACTAGTGAAATATTGAACGTACCGTTTCACAACGATAGATTTAAAATGGGAGGGCTGGATGTTGTGTCTGGACTTTATTTAAGTTAGGTTATATAATTGCTTGGTTCATAAAGTACAATTTAAATACCTCTTGGAAACGTATGTTTATTTTGGGAAAGTTAGAGATTTATTGTTTAATTATTATTATCACCGCGTCTTACTACCCGTTCGGGTTGTACACACTCACGCTAATGTGTAATGGTAGGGTGATTGTGAGATGAAATGGAGGACCTACAGCTTAACGTGAGATCCGAACCACGGTGGAGGTCTGAGCATTCCACACATTTACAAGTTGTGATTAATACACGTCTTGTCAAAGGTGAAGGTTGACAATCGGATAAATATGTGCTGGGACCAAGGATTGAACCCCGGACTTCCCGCACAGAAGTCTGACACCTTACCCCTAGACCGCCAGGTCACCTTTTTTATTTAAAACCTCTACTAGGGTTCAAAAATCTAGCAGAAATTTAACAATTTGATAGCATATATCTTGGAAAAAGAGTTACTTACTCGTATATGTATGATGGGTCAATAATTAGTGTTTTTACATCCACATATTTCCCATTACCGGCTTGCTAGGCCTGTCGTAGCTTCATATGCCTTATAATCTAACTTAAAAGACTAGGGCAGCACAACATCAAGTCCCCCGGCCGTTAATTTATCATTGTGAAAGGGTAAACTCATATTTTCATAAACGATAAAAATTTTGGCCATGCCGAGAATCGAACCTATGACCCTTAACTTAGTCGGCAGACAGGCTACTGACTGAGATAATGTGTTAGATTGAAATATATCATAAATGACATTTAAATATTTTACCCAAACATATGTGTTAATTATTATTTAATAGCGCTATTGGTTATCTATACTTATAAAATAACATGTCCTGACTGACTGACTGACTGATTCATCATCGCCGAGCGCAAACTATCAAGGCTACAAGCATGAAATTCGGACTGTATATTCATTTTGTTATGTAGGCACCCACTAAGAAAGGATTTTAGAAAATTCCA
Organism: Timema monikensis; assembly: GCA_902151445.1. Lineage (NCBI taxonomy): Eukaryota > Metazoa > Arthropoda > Insecta > Phasmatodea > Timematidae > Timema > Timema monikensis. Next base: position 102,144 of record CABFVZ010001434.1, read on the forward strand.
CCCCAAAGGGGTCAAAATAGGGGATGATAATATGTATGAAAGTCCGTCATTTTGAAAGTTACATAAACAAAATTTTGTATTTCGGTTATTGACGTAAAACAAATAAATACGTGTTTCAGGAATTTTGGAAATTTTATTTAATAAGGGATGAAAAAGGGGGTGAAAGTTTGTATCGGACTTGCATTATTTTTGATCTGAGGTCAAGTTATGGTCATCAACGTAACGTAATATTTTAAATTAATCTGTAAATACATATGTATATTTTCGTATTTGTATATAATCAACTTCCACGCGAGCAAAGCCGCGGGCAACAGCTATCTAGTTACATATATTTTGTAATTCAGCCTTGTCAAACCTAGTTTGGGTCAGCCATTTAGAGGCTACACTTAGGGGTACACTTAGCAGATTTGGTAAACACTGCTCAAGATCATCATCAATTAATAGTGTTTTTTTTTTTGAAGAAATTAATCATATCTATTTGTTTACTAATCAGGGCTTCACTTACGTCGCCCCGTCGGTTTTAGAAGAGATGTACAAGCCGCCGCGTATAGTGAAAGCCCGTTCTCCGAGAAAGTCTGCCTTCCCGCCCCCGAGTATGCGCAACCCGTTTAGCCCCCGACACCACTTATCACCAGCGGGCTTTGCGTTTAGCCACCACGCCCGGGACTTCCCCATGGGTACCCCTCTTGGGGCCAGCTGTCAAGAAGAAATGATGGAGGTCCAAGTTCAAGGACTACCCCACGTATAGTAAGTGTCATGTATAGATGGTCGGTAAGTTTGGAACTACTTTTTGTGGAAAGGATATCTTTGATTAATATAAGTATTACTTACACCTCTGGCTGTGTGTCCTTTCAAAGTCAAATTTAAATTCTACGTGCATGTGCGAGTATCAAAAGTTTGAGAGTGAGACAGTAAATAAATAAGTTCACTATCTTGTCTGTATTAACATTTTCTTCTTTCAAACTTTGAAAGTTTCAAAACTACTAAAATACTCATGTACGATTTTAATAAATAATTTGTGACTTTTGTAATATAAGAGTTTTATCCAATAGTGCTTAGAAAACTTAAAACCTATATTTGTATCCTAATCGTCCTTTCCCTACATCCTAACCGCTTTAGAATATGAGCTATCAGTTTTTTTTAACACTATATCAACCATAGGATTCTGCAAAGCTTCAATAATATATCAATGTCCCTAAAAATATGTTAATATAAATTTTAAATAAAAGTTCTTGTAAAGTAAATGCTTATTAAATAATACCTCATCGATGGAAAAATAAGCTTCCCTTTTCCCTCCGAAAAACAGTCCTTATAAAACCTTTGTATAGCCTGTAATCCTACCCTTTTTTAATATGTAACTAATGTGTAAACTTTGAGGACTGAAGATATATAATAAATTCGATGGCCAAGAATGAAAACCTCGTATCTCCAAATTTGGTTAAATTGGCATTTTGAACTTCTCATCATCATCATAATCTATTTCCAGCCTTTGGCCGGGTCAGTTTAGTAAAATGCCTCCATATTGCTCTATCCTTCCATCACTCTTCCTCCTTTAATTGCTTCCATTCTTCTCCTCTCACTTGCATACTTTCTATTATCTGCTCCTTTCACCTCTTTCTTGGCCTCCCTTGCGGTCATTTTCCTACATACTTAATTTCCAACATTTTCTTCAACATCCTCTCATTTTCCGTTTTCATCACATGCCAATACCATCTCAGTCTTGCTTCCTCTACTATCTCATCTAGTCCCTGTACCCCAACTTTTACCCTGATAACTTAATTATTTACAAAGACTATAAGAATGGACACCCTATCCTGCTTCATTACACAAACTTTTCTGCTTCTTACCATACTTACCATACCATTTCAGAGGTACAGTAGCCCCATGGCTTCTTTGGTGCTGACTGACAGCTCACAGATAACTTCTGACAGTCAACATTTAGGTATATACCTAAATTTTGACTGTCAGAGGTGATAGCTACTAAACACATGTTTTTGCAGATTACACGGTTAGGCGTAGGGATACATAATTTGGTTTGGTAACTTTTCAAAGCCGTCAGCTGTCTGTCAGCACCAAAGAAGCCATGGGGCTACTGTATATTTAGTAATCCCATTAACTTATTATAACATTTTGAAGAACCTACAGGAAAGGTAGATAAAAACATACAAAAGGGGACAAACACAATATGGCTTTCGCAATTCAAAGAACACCACAGCTAACACTTTACATTGCTGCCACTGAACAAAGAGGTAATGGCCGCCTCTTAAGGTGGAGTGCTAGTGAGCATGAGATTAGGGCAGTATTTTTGTAGTTTCTATAGCACAAACATCTTTTGGCCAAAATAAATCAAATATTTCTCCTATAGAATCATATAGTTTAGTTTTCTGCACATGCTAATCTCAACAGTTGTTGAATATCTGTCATGAGCAGGGTGACATTTGCTGACAAACTTTTCTCTTTATTTAAAAAGTTTGTCACCAAATGCAGCCATGCTCATGACAGATATTCAACAACTGTTGAGATTAGCATGTGCAGAAAACTAAACTCTATGATTCTATAAGAGAAATATTTGATTTATTTTGGCCAAAAAATGTTTGTGCTATAAAAACTGCAAAATTAATGTCCTAAACTTGCGCTCACTAGCACTCCGCCTTAAAGAAAATCTATTGATACGCTTAGCATAGGAATACAAACAACACTTAATAGACAATTACTTTCAATACTTTTAATAAATGGTATTTTTGGTTGATGGAATCATTCAAATTTTACCGAAAAAGAAAGTTTCTTAATCTACCAAAAATGTATTATGAGAAATACACACGCACACACTTTAACAAAACAGCGTAGAATTATAAATATTTATATTTAATTTTACTAATCAAAGAAATGCATAGTAAAATGCAATCCTCTGACAAGACGTGTATTAATCACAACTTGTGAATGTGTGGGAATGCCAGGCCTCCACCGTGGTTCGGATCCCACGTTAAACTGTAGGTCCTTCATTTCATCTCACAATCACCCTACCATTACACATTAGCGTAAGTGCATATAACCCGAACGGGTAGTAAGACGCGGTGCTAATAATAATAATAATAAAATGCAATCAAGACTTTTTAAATAAATATGTTTATTAGAATCATCAGCTATTTAACATTCGTCACCGAGTGTTTCCCTTGAGTTTCTCCCCAGGATATTGCGAAGGCTGCATTTTCAGTGCGTCCGGGTTGCATTTGGCCCGCGCTCTGCCAATTGGACCACACTGTCTAGGCCATCGATATATGAAAATAGTTTATAATCATCACAACAGACTGCTGAACATTGATAACTTGAACTATTGTTTCATTTTTTAATTTAAATAATATTATATTTAGATTCAGCTATAACTCTAATAAACAAATATAATAGCTTACTTATTTAATCCACCTTAGTATATTTTAGTCGGAGAATTTGTTTAATATGTACTTAAACATTTATAAACTACCACTTATTATTTCATTCACAACTAAATACTCGTTTTTGTTTTCGCATAGCGTGACAAAAATTAACCGATTTTGACTCCACTAGACTCTTGAATTCAATTGCGGCTCTCTGACACAGTTTAAGATATCACTCTCGCATTAGATTTTATTGTCAGTGATGGTTGTGGATCATGTTTTTTTAAAATCCTAAATGTCTTCCCACATTCCTTTCATGCAGACATGGGTACATTTCCTCTAAAATTATACCCTCCCTCATCCCTATTCCAGTAGTATAATTAATGTATGTCTGTAAACCAAATAGGTAACGGGACACCACTGATGTAAATCTTATTCCTGCTAACTTCTATTTAATTATTTATTTATAAGCTTATCGGTTCAATTAAGGGTGTGCGAAACTTCAAAAACTTTGTCTTCTATTTTTATATGTTTGCTTTGACCTAGATTCAAAAGTAAAATTGTAGATTCGACAATTAATAAGCTCCGAAAAAAAAAAGGGTTTTTCCCCCCTGCTGTTATTTCCATCACAAATAATTAATGTTTGCATAAATAAAATCTAAAATATTTAAATTACATTTTGTGATAACTTAATTCATCATTTTAATATGTAATATATTACTTGTGTTTAAAATATACCATTTTTTTAGATTATATGAAATAATAATTATTATATTTATGCAAAATATAATATTTTTATCCAATACTAAACATTTTTTTTTACAAACATTCAAACTTTGCTTCAACTTTGGTAATATCTTCCCATATTACTTACTTTGGTAGCTGCATGGCGTATTCTCGCAGTAGACTAGACTGCCGATGACGGGGAGATTGTGGTACGATCTCGGTCGGGTGTACTAAGGGAGGTTTTTCCAAAAAGGTTTTAATACTCCATGAAAATGTGGGTACACTCAATAAAAATATAACCTTCTTCATCCCTAAAACCATTAGCATAACTAGTACAAAAGCGTATAACCCAAACGAGTAGTAAGACGCTATGCTAATATATATATTATATTATTGGGTTAGACTTCGCTTCTAATTGAAAAAGAGGACTTCGCACATCCTTAGGTTCCAAACAATCTCAAATTTGAAAAGGTCCTCACACATGCTCTCTGTATTTTGTTATATTTGTTTAAATTCCTAATCCTAAAATTGTTTTCTTCCACAGGCGTATGTTTGGATTTAGCAGCAATTTGAAGCAATTTGTTCGACAAGGTTATGTTGGCATTGCTTCGTTGTATATACATATATATATTTTATTTTTGTTCATTTAAGTTATATGAAAGCCGGATTATTCATTATATGCCGTGAAGTACATTAATTAGCAATGACCGAAAGTGTTCAAAGTTTTGCCGTGGCCTAAGCAAAAAAAAAAGAGAGAAATAATTAATTTGGTTAGCTGCAATTTATATCCTAAAGTAAAGTAACAAAATATATTCACCAACGGTGCTATAGTAAGTTTATCAACAAGAAATGTTTTTGTACACGTTTATGTCTTAGCTTATTCTTATCATGACTTGATACCCTTGATATATAGTTTTGTATAGTTTGTACGGGTGTGCGAAGAAAAAACTTTCTCTCACGAGCAAAGTCGAAACGAAACTTAGGGGAAAATGTCGAAGGCAAAGTCAAAAGATTATTTTATTTTAAACTTATTTAGGTTATAAATGCAACCATAAATATTAAAAAAGGAATTTGAATTAAAATTAACACTATCTTAATTGATACAAGGATAGCGATCTAAAATTGGTTTTATAGTCGATACAATTTAAGGAGGACACTTGTTCAAACCCTGAACAAAATGACTGATGACAATATGACAGTCGGCTGGTATAAATGACTGAAGGAAAATGGAATTTTTTAATTGTTCCAAATTCAAAGCTAGAAATGTTGTATAAAAAAAAATCATCTTAGAGCTTTATGACAGAAAATTAAGTCTATTTTATTTTGGTTAGAATTTTTTTGCGGTTTGACGTTTGTTGAAGTTTTTTTATTTTTTTCTAAAAAGATTTTAGGATATGCAAACATGTCAAAATAATGAGGTATAAATATTTGACTTTGGCTTTTACGTTACTAAGCTTTGCACACCTTAGAAGAATTCCATTGTTAGGATTGTTATAAGTACTAAAATGTTGAGACAAATGTTTTACAAAAAACTACTTACTTTTAGCGAAACATATGTCTCACCCACATGATAGTGTTTTTATACGTTTAATCAGAGCATTTGTATGTGTTGTCCTTTTACGCCGTGTTATTCTAGTGTTTTATTTTACCTTCATATTATTATCATCATCATCATCATTATTAGATATGTCACAAATTCTATTTTTCTCAATTTTGATTCTTACATTTTAGCCTCGATTTTTCAATTTTTGATCACTCAACATTATAACAATTTCAATATTTGTCTATGCATCCACCCCTTTTTTTTTTAAATAAGTTCTTTATTTATATCATCATCTATTTTTGAAATCTTGTCGGGGTCAGCTACTAAAAAAAAATCCTCTCCATCTCATTTGGTCTTTCTATTCTTCCTGTCTGCATATCTCGTTTCAATCTCCTCTTCTTGATACTTCCTCCTTCACTAGGCCCATCCTTCGCGTTCATGGTTTCTCACTCATTTCCGGTTTGAGAGCTTTCCTGAGGATTCCTACTGTTTACAATCTCTTTACATGGCCAAACCACTTAATCCTTGCTATTTAAACTGTATTGTATTGCATTTGCAAAAAAAAATAAAAAATGTAAATTGTCAAACATTGAAAGGAGATAACTTTTGTAGTAGAATGTATAGAAATCTTAGTTTATCAAGTTGACTGGTTGCGTTGTTGTCCCTGCCTAGTAGTTTTAAGGCTGTTACTACTTGCAACCGGTAGCCTTAAGAAGTAATGCTTTAAGTTGATAACTTGATATGGCGTTCTTACAAGCCGAAACTTTGATAGTTTTCCTACACACAATGATGGTGAATGTCATTCTATTATTTACAAATAACTCTAAACAAAGGAAAAAAAATATCGCCGAACGGTTGTATTAAATTAAACATTGAAAAGAAGATAAAGGGCAAGTCCTACACACTTAACCAGAAAATTGTAGGCCTCAAAGTTTCACAATTAAAACACAACAAAACACATTATTATGTAATTTTCAGGGTACGTCGTCGGTATCCTTCTTCAACTGATGAGAGTAAAGTACTTTAATAAAAATACAGTTGTCTAAAAACCTCAAATCAAAGCCCAATTATCACCAAAAATAATAATTTTAAAATTTAACCTGGGGAGAATCCCCTGATCCCCCCCTCCCCCCTATTAATTGAGGGTATTCCAACCCTCCCCCCCCTCCCCCTGGTGTTCTCATCAACACTTCCCTTGTTACCTGGTTTAATTTCAGAACACCTAGAGTTGGGAAATTCAATGCTCCTTGTATTCCTCCCCAAACCCCTCCCACCCCCCCCCCCCCCC